>CM024754.1:172756158-172958313 GCA_014218235.1 Colocasia esculenta
ATAAAAAACAGAACCACTCAGTCATGAAGTAATACACATCAAGAAGAAAGGTTAGGTAGTTATGTATTAACTAAAAAACCAGTGAAGTAAGCTCATACTATCATAATAATATGACATAAATTATTGGTAAGCTCAAAGTAATCACACTACAAACCAGTACATACTAATGAAATAAGTAGGCCTCAACATTCCTTTTAATTGTTCAACATTAAAAGCAAAAAATAATAAACATAGGACAACTACATAAACACCAGTGCAGTAAGCTATACACTGTAATAATATAGAACCAGTGCTCTTGTTAATAATGGTAAGCTCAAAGTAATACAAAAAACCAGTACAATAAGCTCAAAGTAATACAAAATAGTGGGTTAATAATGGTAAGTTCAAGATAATAAAAAACAGAACCACTCAGTCATGAAGTAATACACATCAAGAAGAAAGGTTAGGTAGTTATGTATTAACTAAAAAACCAGTGAAGTAAGCTCATACTATCATAATAATATGACAGAAATTACTGGTAAGCTCAAAGTATTCACACTACAAACCAGTACATACTAATGAAATAACTAGGCCTCAACATTCATTTTAATTGTTCAACATTAAAAGTAAAAAATAATAAACACAGGATAACTACATAAACACCAGTGCAGTAAGTTATACATTGTAGTAATACAGAACCAATGCTCTTGTTAATAATGGTAAGCTCAAAGTAATACAAAAAACCAGTACAGTAAGCTCAAAGTAATACAAAATAGTGGGTTAATAATGATAAGTTCAAGGTAATACAAAACAGAATCACTCAGTCATGAGCTAATACACATCAAGAAGAAAGGTCTGTTACTACCTCAAGTATGACAGAAATTAACACATTCTGTCACTACATTCAAATAAACACATTCTGTTAATAATATGATAAAAATCACACTAGGAACCAATAAATAAGCACAATATAATAATCACATAAGGCGGATAGTTGGCAAAAACAAAAGTATCCCTAAACCAAATTCACCCAACCACAAAGTGAACACCAAAGAGGAGGGGGATATACGACACAAATAATGAATAAGATAAAAAACTAAAATGAGACGAACGCCCTCAGAGGAGGGGGGTATAGGGCACAGTGAAAAATACCAAAGTGTCGGCCTTCAAGAACAAAAGAATATCGCCGAATGAACACCCATGGAGGAGGGAGATATAGGGCAGAATGAAAAAACCACAGCAACGGCCTTCAAGAAGAGAACACTACCACCGAATGAACACCCACAGAAGGAGACCTTGAATAAATGGAGAGGAGAGTAATAGCCGGTGCAGGAGACTTCACAGAAGACCACAAAATCTGCTTAAATAAACCCTCTACCATGAAATAAAATTAGGTAAAGGAAAAGGAGAACACCCCGTGACCACGGTCATGTCATCGCAGACGTATGATGCGTTGTCGATCGAGAGAACATTCTACAGAGGCGTGAACTCTAGAGCCAAGTGGGGAGAGCGAGGGAGGAAGACCCAGGTAGGAAGACTTGTCTGCGAATGGAGAAACCCGTGAGCACCAGTCGCATGTGAGTCCAGCAGCATTTACAACGGAACAATGGCAATGTCGATGTCACGACAGAAGATTCCCTGTCGAACGAAGTCAAATGAGGAAGACAAAGATGGGTGGAGGAGTGGTGTGAGGTACGCGTTAAACGGGGGTGGGAGACGGGGGTAGAGGCTTCCGTACGCGTGGAAAGATGTAAATACACCTCAAATCCCAGGGGTAAAAGGGTATTTAAAAATATGTTAAAGAGGGTTAACTCTACTCCACCTCCAGAGGTGGGTTAGGATAACTCAGTTTATCCAATTTATATTTATCCAACCTATTTTGATCCGGATTAAATTTTATTACTAATCAAAATATTTTTAAATTTAATTCAAAATTAACTCAAATTAACTTTAGTCTAACTCTTTTCCAAAAAGAGTTTAAATATCGAGGTTGGGACTCGACAGTGGAGGGACGGGACTACCCGAGGGTCCCGAACGCCCGAACCCTTCGTTCGAACTACGAGAAGGTGTTTTTGCCTCCACCGAGGACCAAAGGCGGTGGACGCGCGGCTCCGGAGATAACGAGTCCCCATGGACGACAGCTTCAAGCTCCGGGTGGAGCGGCTCTTCGGCTCTCGCCTCTTCGAATCCGTCCCCAAGTCGTCCTTCCCGGATTCCTCGTGGTCCGTGACCGACGGCGAGGTGGAGAGGAAGGAGTGGAATCGGGAGACCGGCGGGTCCTTCCCCGACCGGGAGGACATGCCCTGCGCCTCAGCTTACGAAGAGTGCTTCCCGAAGAACGCGAGGAGATCCGGAGTACCGAAGAGGCGCCGGTTTGAGGACGACTTCGACGACGGGGAGGAGGAAGAGGAAGAGGGGGAGGCGGGCGGAGAAGAAGACGGCGGCGATGTCGAGAGGGAGGAGAGAGAGATCCGGTCATCGATCGGTCTGGATTCCACCCTAGACTACGAGGTAACGCCTCTTCGTGCTTCTTTTCTTAGAGACGTCTTCCTGTGCTTTCTTTTTTTTGGTTCCTTTTCCTGTTAGATGTTTAATCCGATTTTCCCTTCTTTTGCTGTCGGTAAAAGATTTACAAGAAAATCGCTTTCCACATATTAGAAATAGTGTTAAATTACCTCGTCGATGTATAAGATCCTGGGTCACTAGGTTCCTCTGGAAATGCTTTCTTTCTGATATAAATCACACAACTTAAAAAACCAAACCGTCTGACAATAGAAAGGGAGCTGAGGGCATCTGGGGTCTCTTCGGAGACATCTTAAAAAATTAGAACGCAGTGGAGAAGATCAACTCATAAGTTGGGACTTAAGAGATGGAAACAAAAACTGGCTATGAAGTGGATTGTTGGGCCCATTTTGTTCTGGAGCAATATGGTCAGTTTTATTTTTGTCAGATATTGACCTTTGAATAATGTACTTTTTGCGAAGTCATAGTTGTCAGGGCCACAAGGCGACCGGAGGCATTTTCAGGTAGCATAAGCACTCAGGCTGTTGGGCATTTGCTTAACTGTTGCCTAGGCGGCATCTTTGGTGCTTCTTCCAAAAGTAAAAGTATTCATGCATATGCGAATTAAGAGGGAAGTATATGAACAGTACTTATTTAATATAAAATTGAAAGAAAATATAAACTGCAAAATTTCAATACAAGTTTCAAAGAAAGCCAGGCATGAGGAAATAATAACCCTGAATTAGATTATGTGAGTACTAGTTTTCTGGCGTCGCTGCCCTCCTGTTGCCAGTCCTGAAGTCATAAGATTGCGATAATAACCTGCCCTCCTATAGAAAATGCTGAATAGCTGCCTCACTGGAGATGGTCTTCTGCCAGTTGAAGGTGGGAAGCAGTGGCGGCAACAATAGTTGGTATGAGGGGCAATTGCTGGTGTAGGAGGGAGTGAGGAGGTGAAAGGTCCCTTTTTAAATTAATCCTGCTAAAATTGGGGGTAACTGGGAACATGTGCCGTGCCTTTTTCTCATAATTTCACCTGGTCACCCATGTGCCTGGGTGATTGCTCTGATGACTATGTGCTGCAGAGCACCTTCATTATCATGGCAAGTTTGCTATTGCTATGAAATGTTTATTCTATTACCTTTTCCGTAGTTCTGACTTATGGCCTCTACAGTATCCGACAGAAAGTAACAAATAAAAAGGCAAATTTGAGGTTATGTCTAAAGGTTTGAAGTCTCCTCATTTCAGCAACGAAGTGCTTGTGAATTTCTTCTGAAGCCTCGCTTCGGAACTCTGGTTCAAATTGGCTTTACAGTTCTGATTCTGACTGTGGTACAAATAAAAATCATATAAAGTTAAGCACATCATCCCTTTTGGTGTTTTTGACAGTTGGCAGAGGCTGTTCAAGGAGTTTGTTGAGAAAATTGTTGGATTTTCAAGTCTTCCTTTTTGGAGGATGAGAGACAAGGCAGCGGAGGATGAGAGACAAGGCAGCAGATGATGAAAATTGTTATAAGCCTGGTTACTTTGTCGATACATCATTGCATGACTGTCTCTTAAAGATATCCTTTTTTGTCACTTTATAACTGGTGCATAGAGCAGTGTATTGCATGTGGGCATAGAGCATTCTTTTTCTCCAGTGACCGTGGAGGAGCATCTGATACTCTGATGCAGAAATGAATTTAAAATAAAAATGAAGCTATAGCAGATTCTCTAAAGTGACCATGATTTGGCCAAGGAAGAGCCCATGCCATGGATGGCAAAGTCGGCCGATTCGGGTCAGAATCGGCCGACTAGGGTCGGAATCGGCCTATGACGACCCGATTGGGGGGGGGGGGGGGGGACGACGACGACACACCCACAATGTAAGGTGGAATCAGGGTGGATCCAGCAGAATCAGTCGGAATCGGACTGGATCGGGCCGATCCAGTCCGATTCCACACGATCCACCTCGATTTCATCTGATGTAGCCCGATTCCCTCAGCTTACCTTAATTACGTTCGATCCTCTCCACTTACGTTATTTACCTGAACATCATTTAAGTAAATGTTATATTTATAGTTTCATTTATTTAAGATATTACATGTATCTCCCCATTTGAATCTAATAAAAATATAAAAAAAATTCATCTCTCTTACAAATAAAAAATCAACTCTCTCATCCAAGAAAAAAATCGCGATTTCGGTGGTTCTATCAAAATAACGACTTTTTAATCTTTCATAATTTGACATATCTAAAAAATTCATAATTCTAATAAACCTAATAGAATACTAAAAATCTAAAGGCTGGTAAAAAAAGTCAAACGTACATATGACTTCTCCAAGGGAGTCACTCTCCTACTGACAACACTTAGCCTGCTTGAGACCTCTCAGGATTTGGCTAAACCTAAGTTATCATCACCTAAACTCATGATAATTTTCACTTTCTAATTGAAAAGAAACTAAAAAGTGACAATTCTCATGAGTTTGAGTGATGATAGTTTAGGTTTGACTAAATCCTGAGAGGTCTCAAGCAGACTAAATACTGTCAGTAGAAGAGTGGCTCTCTTGGAGAAGTCATATGCACGTTTGATTTTTTTACCGAATTTTAGATTTTAAGTATTCTATTGAGTTTATTTGAATTATGAAAGTTTTAGATATGTCAAATTATATAAGATTAGAAAGTCGTTATTTTGATGGAACCACCGAAATTGCAATTTTCTTCTTAGATGTGAGAGTTGACTTTTTATTTGTAAGAGATATGATTTTTTAGATATTTTTATTGAATTCAAATGGAGGGTACTTTCTTATTTACATGTAATATCTTAAGTAAATGAAACTAGATATCATAATTATCATTGCTCTGTATTGTAATATGAACATATGTGCAACTAGACTATAGATATACCCAAAATGTGCAATTATTATATGTTTTTAAAAGAAATTTCTCTGATTTTCCTTATTTTTTCTTCATTTTTCACAATTTTTTTTCATTTTTTAACCTGGTCGATTCTGGATTTGCCAGATTCTCATGGAATCGGGCGGATCCTGCGATCTGACCCGACTCAGATCGGGGTTGGCTGGGTCCGATCCAGCACCCCGATCTGACTTTGCCATTCATGGCCCATGGAGGATGCAGGGATGCCAAAGAATCACTGAAGTGGTTTATTAGGTCTGTTTCAGGGGTAGGGGTGTCAAAACATGTAGATTGGGGCCTTGGGGGATGGTATATATCCCTCCAAAACCAGCGCGACGACTGTTCATCGATGGGGAGAGCATGGGGTTAGTGCTTGTGTTCTCCACTATGAACATGATTAGTTCTGGTACACATTAATTGATTAAGGTTCTCTAAGGTGCTGGCGGATACTAGAATCTTGTTTCTTTAGAAGTATACATACATTAGAAGTGGATATTGAATTTATGATGTATACATATATTATTAGTGGTGTTGGCCCGCTTACGATTGATATGGCAGCAAGCTCAAGCTATCTAGATGGGGGGGGGGGGGTGAATAGAATCATGGTTCAAAAACTCGGCCGGATCGGGATCGGATCGGCCGAGTCGGCTCGGTTTTGGGCCTCCCGATCCGAGCCGGGGTAACCTAGCCGGTCCTTGCACGCGGATCGGACCGGCTCGGCTGGACTTGGCCGACTCGCCGAGCCCGGCCCGATCCGCCTCGGATCGGCCCGAGCCGGGCCGATCCTGTTCAACCTTGTCATGGGCTGAGTCCAAACCAATCCCAGGCTGTGTCCACTGCGATTTCAGGCTTTAAGTAAATGTTATTATTTGTAGTTTCATTTACTTAAGATATTACATGTAAATAAGAAAGTACCCCTCATTTGAATCCAATAAAAATATCAAAAAAATCATATCTCTTACCAATAAAAAGTCAACTCTCCCACCGAAGAAGAAAATCGCGATTTCGTTGATTTTAGCGAAATGCTAACTTTCTAATTTCTCATAATTTAGCTTATCTAAAAATTTGATAATTCAAATAAACCATATGGAACACTAAAAATCTAAAGTCCGGTAAAAAAAATCAAACGTGCATATGACTTCTCCAAGGGAGCCACTCTCCTACTGACAGCACTTAATCTGCTTGAGACCTTTCAGGATTTGGTCAAACCTAAGCTATCATTATCTAAACTCATGAGATTTTTCACTTTTTAATTGAAAAGAAATTAGAAAGTGACAATTCTCATGACTTTGAGTGAGAAATTAGAAAGTGACAATTCTCATGTAATATCTTAAGTAAATGAAACTACAAATATCATTTACTTAAATGATATTCAGGTAAATAAGACCTGAAATCGCAGTGGACTCGGCCTGAACTCAACCTGTATAAGATATACACCTGTATAATGGGCCGATCCACCCACCCCTGGCTCAGCCGGGCTCGGCCGAGCCGGGGTCGGGATCGCCGGGTCGGATCGGTTTTGGGCCGACCGATCCGATCCCGATCCCCGAGTTTTTGAACCTTGAATAGAATAACTACAGAAATTCTGAAACTAAAACACAGAAATCACAACTTAAAAACTTTGGTTAGTGAATGTGATAGTGTGTGATAGAGAGTAGCATTGCGGAAGCAAATTTAAACAATCACACAAATGAACACAGAGAATTTTATCCTAGTTCGATATTTCACAGAAGGAAGACCTACGTCTAGTCTCCAAGCAAAATTTTGGGATTTCACTAACCGAGGTACAATCCCCCCAAGAATATACAAACCCCCAGCTCTCCGCTGGTCCTTTTCCTTTCCGAGTAGGAAGAAAACTCACTTCTGTTACAGGTCAAGAAGTCATCCTCTTGGAACAAACCCCCAGTGCGGTTCTGCTGACACCAACCCCAGCTAGGTTCTTCCCTTAACCCAAGGGAACACTGTGTACAGTCCTACAGTTAGACAGAAACCACCAGCACCCCGCTGACGTTCTCTTCACACAGGAAGAGGAACACTGTATACAGTCCTACAGCTGGACTAAGTCTTTCTTAGAAAAGAAAGAACAGACCGAGAGCTATACAAGATGAACAAAGGAACTCTAGTTCTCAGCTTACAGACTCTCCCCCAGATTTACAATGATGCACAGAGAGAGTGAAGAGAGGAAAGAAGCTTGAATGGTTGGAGCTCGAAGACTTCAGATGGCTGCGTGCACACTTCTTCTTGGGCTCGAGTTCTTTCTCTCTTTCTTGAGTGTGTATGGATTTGGATGCACATTGGATATACACTCTTTGAATGATCTTCAGGTTCGCTCCCTTGTTGTTCTTCAGCATTACTTCATCTTTTTATAGAGTAGCTTTGAACAGATCCGTTGAAGAGATTCGTTGGAACTCTTCTAACTGTTGCTCATCTTCGTCTTCATCTATTCTTCTTCTTCTTCTGTTTAACAGACACTTGGTGTAGAGGGGAGTCTTATCTGTAGGTACGTAAGATAGGGTCAGACTAAAAATGTCTTCTAACAAGATCCCATATCTTGCCTTATTTCCTTGTTTTCTGCTGACAACATCTCACTTACCTTAAAGGATAGACAGCAAAAAGATCTTTAGTCAGACAGAGAAATAATAAGATAATATGTGAAGTACATTTGAACTTTCAGTTGGGCGCCAAAGACATTTTGAAACATTTGAAAAGTAGAGGCAATTGATGTTTAAGTATAATAGTAATCGATGTTTGAGTGTAATCGATGTTTGAATGTAATCCATGTATGTAATCGATGTTTGAACATAATCGATATGAACATAATCCATGTATAAGTGTAATCGATGTTGAGACATAATCGATGTTCTAGGTGAAATCGTTGTTGGATTGAAATCGATGTTTGATTGGAGTCGATGTTTAAGTAAAATCGATGTTTTAAATGAAATCAATGTTGAACCGAAATCGATGTTTAAGTGAAATCGATGTTCAACTGAAGTCGATGTTTGAATGGAGTCGATGTTTAAGTGAAATCGATGTTTTAAATGAAATCGATGTTGAACCGAAATCGATATTTGATTGAAATCGATGTTCAACTGAAGTCGATGTTTGAATGAAATCGATGTTCTAACTGAAATCGATGTTTTTGTATAGTAATCGATGTGGACTTTAAAAACAATAATCGATGTGGCACTTAGTCAGTAATTGATATGTATTGAACAACAATCGATTTAACTTTTCAATGCAAATCATGAAACGATAGTGTCATAGTATATTATATTTACGAGGAAAACATTCTATTAAATGTATTCATGATATTTAAGTTAATCATGAGTTTTGTTATCACCAAAATAAATGATAAAATATAAGAGTGGTTCAACAGGTAGGAGTTGCAATTAGTGGTGATGTGAGATTGACATCTAATGTCAGGTTTTGGGATTCTGTGCTGGATCATAACCGGCCAAGGTTGATGGTAACACCTATGTCTATTCATTGGTTGCTGCTTTATCTACAGCTACTGTGCTGCTCTATATGCATGTACTTTGTTCATATATGCAAATACAAATCAGTTACATTGTAATTATAAGTGATTGCTTATGTTACCTACAAAATACCTCTGTTAAGTGTTCTAAAATTTATGCAAAGCAGATGCTACTCAATTTTGATGGGACTTTGTAAACAGTTGGGGAATGGTTGAGGTTCACATCCAATAGCCATCTTTATTGAAGATTTGTTAGTCTCTCTTGGCTGCAAAAGAGTGATAAGTACAGTTCTGAATCCTGGACACCCACGTGTCCCAGAAAATTTTGTCATCCTGTCCCTTTCTTTGGCACATAAATACTACACTAATAGGTATTGAAAAAGCAAAATAAACATATCGCCAAGATAACAGAAAGTTAATGCCGAACTTAACTGAACGGAAAGAACAATTGTCGCGGTTCAATGTCAACATAATTCATTGCACAATGTAGTAAATTGTTCAATACAGTGAATTAAGAGCCAGGCTGGCTGTGAAACCTCATATCACTTGAGGATTAGACAAAGGGAAAATTACATCAGCTGGCTTGCCAATTCCTTGTAGGCTAGCATGACTGGAAGTCTGCATTGGACCAGGATAGTCTGGGAGATCTGCTGGATGGTTTGAAGAGCTGTCTTGTCTGCTCTCACCTCCTGATGACCCAGCTAATTCAGCAGGAGATGACCTTAGCAACTATGAGGATTGGACAACAGCTAGAACTTATTGGTGATCAATGGTTTATGTAGACATGAAGATGTAGTTCAATGTTTTACGTATTTATGCTGCATACACCAGTTATCCATGCTAGCATAAACTTTTCAGCAGTATTAGGTCCTAATGAGACTATTTATCATCTTTCTTTCTTGACCAATGCCTAAGACTTTTATGTCCTGCTTTGAACAAGCTGCAATTCACGTAGATGGGTCTGTTGTTTGGCTTCAGAAAGCAAGGGAAGGGTGAAGGCCCCTTGAGACTTGGATGTATTTATCAGTTGTTGAACTGTTAACATATAGATCCTTTTCATGGATGTAAGTATCGGCTGAAACCGATACATTTCGACCATAATGTATTGGTTTCGGCCATGACCAATAATAAGAAATCAGCCAAAAATACTGTAGCAATTCTGATACTGAAAAAACAATATTTTAATTAGTTTTGGCCAGGGTTTGGCAAGGCGGGGCGAATCGGCCCGATTCGCCCGAAGCGAATCGAATCATGGCCGGCCCGACTTGTGATCCGCATGGATCCGCCGGTCGGCCGCGAATCGAACGGATCTGCTTCGATCCGATCCGATTCGCGGATCCGCCACGATCCGCTTCACCCCGGCCCTTAAGATCGCCCGACGCCATGCGAATCGAGACTGTGCAGTCCCGATTCGCAGGAGTCTCGCCGCCAACCCCTTTCTCCCCCATTTTTCCCCCTTCTCCCTCAAGGAAACCCCAAATCTACACTCTAGGAGACCCAAGGAGGCTTCCTACATGGATTTGAAGGTGCTTGGAGGCGTTCTTGGGCTTCTCTCATCCCTCTCTTCATCCATTTCACTGTTTTGAAGGTAACCCTCCATGTATCTTCCATTTTTTACTGTTTTTTGTTGATGTATGGGAAGTATATTCTTGGGAAATTATGTTGCAAGTGATTAATGTTCACTTGCAACTATTTCCCCTTTGAATCTTCCATTTTTTCACATAGATTTGCCCATTTTCTTCCAATTTCGAATTTCTGAAATTGTTTTTTCACATAGATTTACCCAGCAGCCGCTCCCATGATTCCATGACAACTGGTTCACTGGGTGGGTCTGTAGGGGGAGGTATGGAGATGGGGGAGGGGGCGGGGGTGGTGGGATACATTTCACAGCGGAGCAGCATTTTGCTGGCCATTGCACCCAAGATATCGATCATGGCGGCCCAGTGCAGTACAATAGAAGGCAGAAGTTTAGGGAAGGTGGTCGTGCAGAAGGTTCAGCAGTGGATAGTGATAGCTATAACACTGTGATATCTGATTTTGAAAGAATGAGCACACATGAGTCTGTGGGATCCTATGGCTATGGGGGACATAGTTATCAGCTAGAGTCCGACACAGGCTATTCCAGTGGCTATAGTGGCTACGCCACCACAGCTACCCTACACCATATTTTCATCCACCTTTGTCTATTCATGTTCATGTTCCTGTTTAGCAAATTTATGCTCCTGCAAAGGATGTACACAAGGCGAGTTTGAGGATAGTCCGTCCTGGATGCGAGGTGTGGGACCACTTTGTGAGGGAGTTTCGGAGCAGATACTATACCATGATGACTTGGGATGAGTTTCGTACATTTGTGTCTCAAACCAAAAGTTATCATCTTATTGGGGAGCTGTCCTCAGAGTCAGATGAGTCTTTCTAGCCCCAGTGGGGTACATATGATCCATATCAGCAGGGCCAGAGATATTAGGGTTACTAGACTCATTGTACTTTATATTTGGATCTGAGTTTCAGGTTTGTACTTTTTAGTTGATATAAGTCTCATTATATTTTTCAATTGGAATTGAGTTCATGTTTCATGTTTGTACTTTGTAGTTTGTACTCAATTTCTAATAAAATTGAATGAAAATGGATGTTTGTGTAGTATTACATGGCATAAATATCATCAGTTATACATGAAATTCTTCACAGGAGGTTTTAAACAGAGAATCAGCCAAAGAAACATCAAATCCATGCGAATCTGGCCAAACCTGGGGCAGAACCAACACTACTTGGCAGGTAGGCGAATCGACCCGATTCGCCTCGATTCTGGGCGAATCGGATCGCATCAGGGTGAATCCGATTCGCCCCGAATCGGCGCACCAACAAACCATGGTTTTGGCTGGTGTCGACCAAAACCAGACTGAAATGGCCGAAATTGGCCAAAACTGGCCGAAACTCTCCCCTTAAGGCGGCCTGTGACCGGCTGAAACTGAGGGAAATGAAACCGAACGGTTTCGGACCTGGGGGATCTTGACACCGAAACCGACACTCCCACCCCTGATCCTTTTTCCTCTGACTCTACATCTTAAGCGATGTGTTCCAGTTTTTTTCCTTTTACTAGATCGCTTGATTTATTTACTTTTATATTATCACTTTGGTGTAGTGTGAATTTCTTTTATTTGTTTTTTTTTGAATTGTGGATAGTACCATTGATATTATAAAAGAAAAAAACTATACATGAGAAGGGGGAGAGCTCCCAAATAACTTTCCTAAACAAAAGATGGCAAGTCACAGCCTGCCTCAGGAGCAAAGAAAAGAAGACAGCAAAACACCTACTCACTAAGCCCTCCTCCAAGCACACCCAACAGCCCCAAAAAACACTCTACCTCTCAGAGCCCCACCCTCATCATACAACTTCCAAAAAACGTCATAAAAGGAACAACCAAAAACTCTCCTCACTGCAACTACCAACTATACTTCAATCTGCTGTGAAACTTCTTTCTTTGCGGCCTCATCAATCTTCGTTTTCTAGCAATGTCCACCAGCCACTTACGTTTGATCAAACATAGGGTGGAAGCGTTGATCCACGCCTGCATCAGAGACACCAATCAACCTAGCAGTTTCACTCGCCTGTGTCTCCATGAAGTTCTCAACCTTGAACAAAATATCCATCACCTCTCCCTTGGAGAGATTCCCATTTTCCACACTAGCTAACTCCTCCCTTTGGAGGGCTATATTGTGTGATAATTCCCTATATATCATAATTGTTGAATGTAGTGGTCTGGATAATGTAGGTGGGTTAATTCATTTAGGCTAGGCCGCTAGGTAAATGGGAGTCCAGGAAAATGTTGAAGAAATCCAGATTAACTTATGAATCTTTAGATTTATGAATTGATTTATCTGTACATAAGATACAGTTATATGTTCTCAGTAAGAAAGGAGTCTAACTTTGCAGATAGTAGCTCTTCTGGTTTTTGGCTTCTTCATTTTTGCTATCCCATGTAAATACTAATAAAGATATGTGGCATATGATCTGCTGCTTAAAGGTTAGTTGAGTGCCACCATATTCTGGATGCAGTAGATCGAACACTCCTGAAGTTTTGTACTGGATTGCTCTTACTACTGGGCTTATTGATCAGTCTCTCAAAAGCATCGAGAAAGGTCCAGCATATCTTTAATTTAAGTGACATTCTTTTGGCATCTTTTTAGTAGTTAGATTGACAGTGAGACCTGCTTTATTATGTGGTACGGAGTGTTGGGCAGTGCGAAAGAAATACGTTAACAAAATGTGTGTGGCGGAGATAAGGATGCTGAGATGGATGTGTGGTAAAACTAAGAAAGATAAGATTAGGAATGAGCGTTTCCGTGAGGATTTGGGGATAGCTCCAATTGATAGAAAAATGAGAGGAAATAGACTTAGATGGTTTGGACATGTGCACCGTCGCCTTAACTCGGTGCCGGTTAAAAGATGTGACAAAATCTTAGTGGATACTAGTAAAAGAGCTAGGGAAGGCTTAAAATGAGATGGTTCGATGTTATTAAGAAAGACTTGGACTATGATGATGATGATGATGACGACGATGAAAAAGAGCTAGGGGAAGGCCTAAAATGAGATGGTGCATATTATTATGAAAGACTTGGACTATGATGATGATGATGGTGGTGGTATTTTCTCTCTTGATTTTATTGTGAACTAAGAAGCTTGAGAGGGCCCCGTGGTGTGTCTGGAATTGGGTTGTTTTTATATGATGGGTGTTGCTTCCCTTGACATATTAAAATTCTCAAAAGGACTGTTTGGTAACAAGACTTGTCAAAGACTTGCTTAAGGGATAAAGATATTTATTTGTTGCCATTTCCAGGGTTCGAAAAAGCTAATATGTACTGGTTCTTAAGTCATGTAAATCGCTAGTGCTCCTCACTGACGATTGGAACTTCTTATGTGGTACCTTTTGGCATTATAACTTGTCAAATTGGCCAACATGCTAAAGGGTTACGTACATTTGGACCCTCGTGAAATGTATCTACTTGCTTGTATATTGCAGGGTATATTTATCTTTGTTGTACTCCAGAGAATAGATCTGTTTATACCCATGGTTGTGAAAGGAGTGAAATGTGACAACGATCAGTGTACTAGAACTTCTTGTTTTGACTTTCAAGAGAGTATGATTATAAATGGCAACCAAGAAGGGAATCTTCTGCCAACTAGCCGGTCCCGTGTGACTTCTGGCAGACCTTCCCCTTTCGGGAGCTATCATGACCGAGTAACACTTGCACCTGGTTGTAAGTTTGTACCCCTGCCAGATGTTTAGATCCTTTTATTGGATCTGGCGACAGATTGTTTGAGTAAGGCTTGTGATGGTGTTATGCTGGTAAACTTCAACAAAGGTGGTGATCTCCTGCCAACTAGCTGGTTTCATATGCTTTTGACAGACCTTCCCTGTGGGAAGCTGTCGTTATCAACTAATTTTCTTCTGGTTGGATAACTGTGTCCGATCTTTAGATCCTTCGTTAGATCTGATCCCAGGCTGTTGGAGTAAGGCATATGATGGTAATATGGCAATATGCTGATTGGGATGCACATTTATCCACATAATGATAATTTAGGATTCTATAATATATTTTTCAGTGTGGGCAAATGAATAAAACTTGGATTAATTTTCATCCCTTATTAATAAACATGAATGCATTAATATTGACTCCCCAAGTGGGAGAAAAATTTTGGGAATTCAAGTCTATCATCCAACACTTATTTCGTTTCTAATACTTGTGAATCAGTGATAGGGATATCTGTTGTCCTGGGAACTGAAAGGCTAAAGCAGTGAGGATGAAATGTCTTTGCTCCCTAATTGTGCTGCTTTCTTCTGTTTTCTTTTTCCATCGTGATAGTTTAACACAAGATGAATATCTGTGTACTGACTACAACTTTTTCAGGAAGAGGAGGACGAATATGACAGGGCAGCTGTTGGCAACGAAAATGCCACCGAACGTATGTATATGAGAGATGTCAATGACCATGGTCCTTATGTGAACTACCACACCATCATTGAGGATTCAAGTGAGGAACTTCATTTTGCTAGGGATCCCCGTGCAGATCACTTAGCTGCAAGCACTAGACTGGAGGAGGACAAAGAAGCTGGAAAAGGTTTTCAGCACGAATCAAGCCCAAGTGATGTTGCACTTAAACCTAAGATAATGGAAAGTGATGTGAATCTGAAGCCAATTCTGAAAAGGAAAGGTGACCAGATAGACGTGAGGCCCAAAAAGCAAGTCAGGTTTGGTCTTGGGTGTAAAGATCCCTGCAACAAGCAATTGAATGATTCCCAAGACTTCTTGACGGTGCCAGAGGCAAGAGAAGCAACCAGATCTACCGAATCGAGTAGTTTGCCACCTGAAGATTCCCCAAATGTTCCAGATTATGTCCGTAATCCCTCAAAATATGTTCACTATACCTTTGACTCAGAAGATGATATTAATGATGTTTCGAATCGGCGTGCTTTTGATGACTTTTGGAAAATCGTAAGGGCACCAAAGTCTGAAAATGTGGAGGCTGATGGTGTCACTGAGCCTCCCAAATCAGTCATCTTTACACCTAGGAAACGAGCAATTGGTTCTGTACTAACTGGTAATAGCTTGAGACACAACGATGAGGACACCCTCGAGGATTCTTCAAAGGAGTCGGTGCATGTGGCTATCCGCTCAGTTGGCATTGCTGCTGCAGAAGCGCAAGAAAATGAGGTGTGCGCCATGGAGGAAGACTCTATGGAGATCTCTGTGGAGAAAAGTGTTGGTTCCCAGAAGTCATTTCGCCAGTACAGGTCTAGAGCACGTCCAGATGATTCTGCATGTTAAACCAAAAGCCCGACAAAGTTACTGCAATGATACTCTCTGCAACTTGCAGCTGTACGGTTTTCTCAAACTTAATTATGTCTTAGCGTCCAGCCCTTTTTCTTTTCAATGTTTCATGTTTCTACCCGCGCTTGGTGTGAAAGGTGAATAGAATTTTTATGGGTAACAAACACACACATGATGCATGTTTCTCTTATTGTTTTGGACTTAATACTCTGCCTCAACCCTGCCGGAGCATTTGGGGATTTGTCCACCTCATCCCTGTTGTGGAAGGCCATTAATGGCTGTAATATCTTGTATACGCTGTGGGATATCTTCTTCTAGTGGCAAGCAACAATGCTTACGTTTTGTTGTGGCAGGCAGCACAAGGCGGAGCCGGTGTTTATACAGCATCGGAGTATAGTAGCATGCATATCTAGGTGTCCAACAAGTAATTAGGTGGCAGCTGCACTCTCGTACGAGTACTTTGCATGAAATGATAAGAAACGATATAAGATATGATGTCATGCCCCCACATACTTTTTTTCAGTAAAAGTGTATCTTGTTTTATATTTTATCACTCGTGTGGATTAATGGCAAGAAGTGGTATCTGCCCGCTCTCTCTCATTCGGAGAACTTTCCTTCTTTCTTCTTCTTTTCTTTTTTTTTTTTTTGGGGGGGGGGGGGGGGGGGGGGAGGGGGATTTATGATGCTCGCTGAAAGCATACCGGAGCGGGGGAATGTGTGTACGCTCTCGCTGTGTCAGCAAAGTATCCTGTGTGCCATTATGCGAGGTCTAGTTATAACAGTGTTTATTCAGTCTTATATTGAAAAAAAAAGGGCTATATTCAGCTCAATGCAGGTGTCTAGAAAATGTGAAGAAAAGCTAGAGGGAACTCCCCTCATCATGGGCAATGGACGGTGAGGGAGCGAGCGCCTTAAATTTTTCTTCTTATTCTTCCAGTTTTCTGTTATCGCGTATGTAGCGATTCTTTTATGTTTCTGATGATTTGTTTTTCGGATTCTTCAGAGAATTTGAAACATGTAGGCCGAGCCTCGAGAAATTGCATCTGAATCAAAGCGCTCTTCTGCCAATCGTTAAATCTGTTTTTTTGTCGTAGTTAACTTCCTACATAACGTTTGAATTCGTATCGATCCGAACGTCTCTTTTGCCTTTTTTTTCCCTTTCACCTCGGTTCTTGAGGCACACTTCGATGGAGAGTCGTACAGCTCACTACTATGGGGAGGGTATCTGAAAGTTTTCCATTAAACATTGGTCTTTGGTACTGTGGTTCCAACATATATTGAAACTCGAGAAATATTTTTTCTTTCCTATTATAATAAGAGTAAACGTTAATGACGGTATCTCCTTTATTTTCATACGCGTTAAATTCGAAGTGTTAAGGTTCACACAAGTTTAGATGTTTGGCATCTTATTTCACTTAACAGCTTAATTGTGTCGTCTATTTCGTACTTGAAGTTCTAGGGAGGGCACCTTTTTTCTCAGATTTTGTAATGATTCTGCGAGAAGACTGGGTCCAGTGTTTGAAAACTGGCTGAAGTGGGCAGACAGTAGACACACATGACATGATGCAAATGTGTTTTTCAGCAATTAAGACCATGGGAGTAACATTTGCCGCAGAGTTGCGTGATAAAACTATTGTAATTTGCTTAAAAGTTTTGTTTATTGGTTGTTGTAAAAGTGAAAAAAAATGAAGACAAGATATTAGATGTTTTGTTTTATAAAGATATAATTTATCTTATATCTTACCATTTTCATGTGACACATCAGGTTTGTTGAATAAGGTGTTTGTTATATAAAGATAAGCCACATCACTTTTATTGTACAAGTATTACGTAAGTCATAAAATATAAGGCCTCTACAGGAAATCAAATTCATTGCACTCAGATGTGAGAGTTTTTTTGGTTAAAAAACTAGTCTATTATAATGCCCTCATAAATTTCTTTTAAACTTACTCCTAATGGAATTTGAATATGCAACTTCATCTCGATGTACATTATATGGGGGTACTAATCACCGGAGAACTCCTTAATATACCACTCAACTGTGAGAGTTGTTATGCGACTTTTTTTTTTGGGGTTATTGGGAGATGCCCAAATAGGACCTGCCAAGCTTCATTAAACAAACACAATGAACCTGGGAAACAGAACACGGTAATAGAAACAACTAAGGGAGAAAAACAGAGCACAAAAGACCTAACAAGTGAGACAAAAAGTTGAGAAAACAGAAATAAAGAGCACTACAACCAACTTAAGGTGGATCCCAATACTCCCTAGCCTCCTCCATGCAGATGTGATAAAGCTCATGGGGAATGTCCGATCTCCAATCAATAAAAAACTTTGCTTCCTAGTGTGAGTTGCTAACCAGTGGGCTGCCTGGTTACCCTGTCTTTTGGTATGAGAGAACTTTATATTAGGTGAATACTTACATAGCTGATGGATGCATGTGATAATCGCTTTGATCTCCGGAGGAGCCTTGTTAGGGGAATTTTGTATGAAGTTAATAATCAGGCTACTATCACCCTCTACCCATAATCCTTTGTCTGATTCTCCCGCAATTTGAATTAATTCTCTCACACAGTAGAGAGCTGTCAGGGCTTCGGCTTTGATGATTGATGCATTAGGAAGATAGATGGCAGCAGCTTTGATGCAGAGTCCCTAATCATCCCTAGTAATGTAGCCTCCCCCTCCTTCTATGTTACCTTCACTTGACTTGCAAGCTTCATCGAAATTTCCTTTAATCCATTCGAGATCAGGTTTTAACCATCTTGAAATTGATCTATCCACTGTTACCTTCTTCACCAAGGCTGGTATACCTCGACTTAAACACCATTGTTGTTGACTTGAATTTCACATTCCAAAAGTGCCATAAATCTGGCAGTTGGCTCTAATATAATTCACAACAACAGCAATGATGAGAAAAGATACAGTTTTAAACGAAGATTGACCTCCCACAAATAGAGTCTCGTTTCTTTCTCTCCACAACACTTCAATGGTATAAGCCACAGCAGATTTCTAGTAAGCTGACTTGATGTTCTTTTCTTCGACAGAGGTGGCTAGGTCCCAAAGTGACAGAGACTAGTTGGTGGTGTCTGCCATGACATGTGTGAAGCAATGACCTCCCATAGTCTACTTGAATGTACACATGTGACAAGGGCATGGTAATCGTTTTCCTCCTCCTTCGAGCACCTGCACATTGCATTCGTTAAGTTACTGTTTGGTGGGTAGCCTCTACCAAGCAATTTTCCATAGCAACATCTTGACCCTATTTTGCACTAGTCAGTTTCATATTGTCTTTCATTCTGAATTGTACTGCCAATTACGTGATCTTTCCCCTTTGAAAATCTAGCTATAGCCTTTCTTTGTGGAGTAACTTCCCATGTTGTCTAGAATCCAGCACCTTTCATCACTGGCAGCTATACTTTGAGTGGGCAATTTACAAATGATATCTGCTAAGGACTTTGGAAACACCCTTCTCAGTTTTGCACTGTCCCATTCACCATGTTCATTCAGAAAGCAGGCTAACTTATCGCAACATTCAAGTTGATTTAGATCAAATTTCCATGGCCATTCACTAATGCCTCTGCCCATGATCCAATTGTCTTGCATTGTATTAATCCCTTCTCCATTGCCCGGAATCCACCCAATGCATGTTTTGTACTCTTCATATATTGAGAGTACCCTTCTCCAGTATACAGATTTAGGAACTGATTTGAAAGCTTTATCAAGGACCCCATTTTTGCAGTATATGTCCAGGATCAATCTGCTCCATAATGAGTCTTTCCCTTGGCATAGACCATAAACTTGTTTCAGTACCAATTCACTATTAACTACATAGAGATCTAGTAGACCCAGCCCACCTTCATATCTGTGCAACTTGAGTTTTTCCCATCCTATAAGATACAAGCGTCTCGTGTCCTGATTCGCTGTTCATATGAACTTCTGCATATTTCTTCTTCATTTGTGCTCTCTTGAAATTAGAAATAGCTGCCCAATAAATAGGGATGGTTGCTAGGACATGCTTTACAAGAATGATGTTGGCTGCCATAGATAAGGTCTTCCCTTACCAACTTGCAAGTTTGGATAACATTCTCTTCTTCACCTCTTTAAAAGTCAACTCAGTCGGTTTGATATGTGTTAGGTGTACCCCCAGATATTTTCCCACTTCCCTCTTTCTTTTAATGCCCAGAATTCTAGATTGATTTCTGGCTTGGTGTTTACCTGTTGCCCTACCAACTTACATAGAGGATTTATAGTAGTTCACTACTTGGCCCGTCCATGTACAGTAATCCTGGATAATGGACTTAACACAATGTATTTTAGGTTCCTTAGTTTTGGCCACTGTCAAAATATCATCAGCAAATAGGAGGTGGTTGACAGCACAAGTACTTTATTTCTGCTTGAATCCCTGCAGTATCCCATCCTCATTGGCTTTGTGCATAGCTGCAGAGATTAATTTTGACATCAAAACGAAAAGATATGGGGATAGAGGGTCCCTTGCCTCAGCTCCCTAGTTGTTTTAAGCCTTCTGCTTGGCAATCCATTAACTAAAATAGCCATGGTAGAAGATGATAGACATGTGTAAATCTAGCTCCTCCATCTGCTTCCAAACCCCATTTCCATCAGTACTTTATCAACAACAGCCCACTCTACTCTGTCATTAGCCTTTTCCATATCTAGCTTTAGGATTGAAATGTCTCTTGGTTTTCTCTTGTTGTGCATGGAGTGCTGGAGTTCCTGCGCAACTAAGAAGTTATCTACAATAGATCTCCCAGGTACAAAAGCAGCTTGTTCAATTGACACTAGCTATGTGCAATCACCTTGCTTAACCTGTTTGCTAACACCCTAACTAACATCTTGTAAATCTCATTACACAGACTAATAGGCCTTAGGTTCTTTGCTTTTCTGGGGTGGTCCACTTTAGGCAGGAGAGCAATAAAAGTGTTGTTGAGTGGTCTAGACATTTCACTGAACCAGTAGAAGCTACTGAAAGCATCAAGGATGTCTTCTCTTATATTTTCCCAAATAGCCGTGTAAAAGTTACCTGTCATGCCATCTGGTCCAAGAGCTTTTTTGCCTGGCATAGTTGAAATAATCCTCTATTTCTTTAGTGTAAATGGTTCTTCCAGCATCCTAGCTTGGTCACTGCTGAGTGTCTTCAAGGGCAGCTGGCTATCAATTTCAGCAAGACTGTCATATGATGATTTCCACCTGCCTTTGAAATGAGTCAACAACACTTCAGTGATATTCTCCTGATCAGTGATTTCCAATCCATGATCATCAACAAGACTCTCTATTCTATTTCTTCTTCTCCTAATAATAGTAGGTAAATGGGAGAATTTTCTATTTGAATCCCCATTTTGTAACCATTGCAAGCTTGAATTCTGCCTCCACATAATTTCTTCCAGTTCCAGTAACTCATTGAGTTTAGCTTGTTTCTGCGATAACCAAGTGGTTTCTGCATGCAATAGTCCTTGAGTGGCTTCCTTTTCTTGTAAATTCTTAATGCTGTTCATAGTGGCCCTTATTTGCTTTTGGATGTTCCCTAAGGCCATGTTTGGTATTAGGATAGACCGGGGGTAGAGTGGGGATATCCTCAAAATTTTGAGGATATCTCTAAGACTCTCTATTCCACCTTCTTAGCCTCTTTTTTGTCCTCCTGATTTTCTCAGCTACTTGATCAGCCCCTACCCTCTGGCATCAAAATTCCAAGCATTTTGAATAACTTCTCTACAGCCTATCTTCTCAGTCATAAATTCTTAAAGCGGAAAGGCATTGGGCCTCCCTTTCAGTATCCAGAAGTATGGGAGCATGATCAGAGAAAGCTCTATGAAGATGCCTGATAGTGGCATTGGAGAACCAACTTCTCCACAATGTTGTGGCTAAACATCTGTCCAATCTTTCCATTATCCTGGCATTACCCATTTGGTTGTTCGACCAAGTGAAGTGGGAGCATGTATAGCCTAAGTCAGATATATTAGTCATGTCAATCCATGCCTTGAACTCCCTGATAGCTTGGTTTTCAATGAATTTTCTGCCTCCTCTCTTTTCTTCCTTTTTTGTTGTAAAGTTGAAGTCACCCATAAAACACAGCCTGATAGGCCTCAGAAGCCATGCAGAGTTCTTCCAATAGCAGTCTTCTATCTTTCTAGTGCATGCTCCCATAAACGCCAGCTAACACCCAATTTCTTTTAGTATCTGGGTTTGATAAGATCAAGTACATTGCCTGTGGTGAAAATTGCTCTGTAACAATACCTCCACAAGCACTGTGCCAGCAAACCAAAATTCCTGTTGCTTTATTGTTTGGCCAAAGTCTTCTATAGTTCCATTCAGCTCCCAAGTAATATAGCACTAGAGGTACTTCTTCGTTCCAGATTCCTCATAAGTTTCCGTTAGGATGACAATTTGTATATTCTCATCCTTGACAAGAGTTTTGAGGAATCTGCAGTAGCTTCTCCTCCCTACTCCTCTACAATTGTGATAGAGTATTTTCATTGATGATAATTGGTAGATGGTGTACCTACTTGCAGCATGGATGGCAGAGTCGGGTCGGGTGGCTGGGTCGGACCCAGCCGATCCCGACCCGAGTCGGGTCGGATCCGTGGATCCGCCCGACTCCAATGGAGTCTGGCCGATCCAGGATCGGCCAGGTTAAAAAAATGTTAAAAAATTGTAAAACAAAATCAGAAAAAAATCAGAAAATCAGATCCTGAAAAATCAGTAAAATTATGAAGACACATACAACATTTATGGAATACAAACACAATGAAATTCAAATCTTATCATGTTCATGTATCATAAAGAACAATAACAATGATTAAAGACATAATGATTATGTTCATACATTGAAAAAATAGATATATGTACAAGTTGACAACATGAAATAAATAAAAATACCTTCTCAATTTGACATTTCTGAACCCTCATCCTCTACCTCACGAGACTGAACAGGTGGCACATACTCATGTCCTCCATACTGGGTATATCCAAAGCCAAACAAAGAATTGACAATGTCTTAGAATCTTCTTTGGATGCCTCGAGGTGTCGTTGCTTGTTGTGGCTTGAACTTTCTCCTGATTGTCCTAGAGTGAAGAAACTACCATACCCAGTAGTTTGAATATTGCCCAAGTAACTAGTCCCACTACTAGAGCTGATATCTGAATATGACAATTTTGGGGGACTAAAAAAGGGTAGATAAGAAGGCCCATATCCCCAATCATGCCCTGCTTGCCTTTGTTGGCCTTCATATCCCACATGTTGTTGTTGTGCTTCCCCTTGGCTTCCTTGTTGTTGATGGGGTGGTGCTGAATAATCCTTATCTCTTGAAATGATACCCCCAAGCCCATAACCTCTTGTGGCTCCAGTACCTACAGCAGCACCATCATCATCATCACCATCATCATCATCAAGTGATTGAGTGGAGTCATCACTCCCAACTATTTTTCCTTTCTTAATCATCTTTTTTCGACGTTGATAATACTTTTTCTCTGCCTCATATAGTCTAGCCAAGTGAGCTGGTAGGGGTGGAGCCTCATAAAATGGCTCCCCAATATGTGTCTCCTGACTCTCCTCAGGAGAGTCCTCTGCACCTTCTTGTGACTTTCTTCTTGGTTCTTCTGTTCTTCTTTCTTTGTTGGCCTTTGCTTTTTTCATGCATTTGTCTTTCTTTCTTTTAGGCTCCAATTGAGAGGTAGATCTTCTTAATTCTGGCTGAGATGAAGAAAGTCTAGTACCCTGTACAGTGGCAGATCTTCTTAATTCGGGCCTTTCACCTCTCTCAGGTACATGTTCTTCTAATAAAACATCTTCTTCACATGCCTGAACCAGACGATCATCAGGATGAAAGTCAGGTATCTCTCCCTCAACTCTCGTCTCCACCCAAGCATGTAAAGGGTTCTTCATTTAGCAACTCATCTACATCTATCTCAGGAACTACCTCCTCAAATGGTCTACCTGCTAGCTGCATGAATCTTTGCCTTTCTATCTTTTGCCTTTCTTCTTTTTGCTTCACCCTTAAACGCATATTATAGTGGCAATAAACCAACTTCTCTAGCCTACCCACACCCAGCCTATTGCGGATTTTTGTGTGAATGAGGTTGAATGTACTCAAATTTCTTTCACATGGGCTAGAAGAAGTGGTTTGACTTAACACTCTCACTGCAACATACGTTAAAGGATTTGTGCCAGCTTGCTGATAATTGACTTGAATCCACCATTCAGTTGTTGCAATAAAAGGAATGAACATTAATCATTTTATAATGGTGAATTCCTAAATTTACGATTTTTGACAAACACCCAAGCATGTAAAATTACCTGGAGTGAGTCTTTGAGCTGCACATCTCATGTCATATCCTCCATATATCTCAAGTTCCATCCTATATCTCTCCACCTACAAAATGGAAGATATAACATATGTCAAATGAAACATGCATACATATGCAAAAGAAAACATTATATCCTACCTCTGTCATTGCATCTAATCTCTCATTCATTGTCCTTGCAAGGCGAGTGATGACATTCATGGTGCCTCTCATCACTTCTCTATCATTGTGCACATTATCTTTGTATTGAATTCTAGGATTGAAAAAATACCCTGCATATGATAAACATTTTCAGCATGGTATGATAAAAAATTCAGCAATTAATTAGATTAAATAAATTACCTGTAGCATGAAGATCATGGTGGAGAGTCATCTCCCATCTCTTGTCTATGATGGCCCACCATTTTCTATATGCTTTGGATTCCTTTCCCTCAAATTTTTCTTTGCTTTGTCCATTGCCTCGTACAAATATCCCATATCATTTTTATTATCACCATTAACCATTCTAAAGATAAGTACCGAAGGCTCTATTACTTTGAGGTAGTAGGAAATCCTCTCCCAAAATCGTGCATTGCTAATCATATCTTGGACTTGGAAAGCAACATCTTTACTATCAGGCCGTAGAGTGTTTACATGTTGCAAAAATTCATCAGAATTAATCAATTGGCCCAATTGATGCCTATATTTTATGAGGCTCTCCAAAGAAATAAAATTTGATGCAAAGCGAGTGGGACCAGCACGAAGAAGATCTCGACTATCTGTGTATTGCCTCATCATATTCAAAATCCTGTTGTGACTATAAATAAATGAAGTTATCATCTGAGCATCATCAATGAGGCCATGAATATGTGCATCTTTGCCTATGTCCTCCATCATTAAATCAATACAATGTGCTGCACAAGGAACCTAATAGAGATGTTCTCTCTTTTCCATCAACAATCTACCAGTAGCCTTATAGCTCGCTTCATTGTCAGTCACAATCTGTACAACGTTTTCTTCACCCACTTCCTCCACAACTTCATCCATTAGTCTAAACAAATAATCTGTATTATTGATGTTATTAGAGGCATCAACAGATTTAAGAAAAATAGTACCCTCACAGCAATACACTAGAAAATTAATCATGGATTTCCTTGTGGTCCCTGTCCAACCATCACACATAATGGTACAACCACGTTCTTTCCATACATTTTTGAAGCCATTCACCCATCCTTTCAACTCATCATACTCCTCATCAAGCCCAGCATCATAAATGTACTTCCGTGTAGGAGCCTTAAGACCAGGCCCAGCTTCTGCGATTGCATCCAACATACTCTGGAAATATGGGCTCTTTACTGTATGTGCCGGCACACCTGCATGTAAAAACCATCTCACAATGTCTTTGATTGCTCCCTTTACTGCCTTTGCAGTGGCTTTCACTCCTTTCAATGCCTACTTGATTCCTGATTGCTTTACAGACCTTGATCTATACAAATATATATCCATAGGACATTGTGTAGGAGCATGAATATCTGAAAGTCTACCTCCACACCCTAATGCACCGGCAACCCTACGAACTGATGTACTCCTAGGAAGAGATCTCCTAGAGTCATCTCTAGACAAATGTGACCCCGATGTCCCCAAGCCCCTTCGTCTGTCATCTTCTTTCGCATAAGAACGACGACTAGCACGTGCAGCTGCAGTGAACTCAGAATCAGGATCATCATCAACATCATCATCATCATCATCCACATTTATTGGTAAAGTATAATCTCTATGAATCTGTCGCCCAGAAATCTCATTTTGAAGTTGTTGCTGCTGCTGATTTGTCAATAATTTCTCAGTTTTTTTTCCTCTCATATATGCTTTTATTTCATTCCTAACTTCAAGTGGACAAGATGGGCATTTTGATACATTTCTAGTAATCCCAGCAAGATGTTGTTTAAGGCGATATATGCCTCCAAACATCTCCTTTGAACACCAATTACATTTCACTTTTTCTGTCGTGCATCAAGGAGAGTACCATGAGCCCAACTAGGATCAATGGCCTGCTCCACCTCTTGCTCTTCATGTTCTTGATGTGCCATATTTTTGTGTAAGTATGCAATTGAATTGCAGGTTAATTACACAAAATCCTTAATTTTTAAACCCTAATTAGGGTTCAATTTGAGAATTTTGGGAAAAATGGGTTATGCAATGTAATTGAATCTACAAAAAAACTCTAATCAACTCAAATGACTACATTGGACACTCAATTACACATTAATTATATTAATGACTCAAAATTAATTATATTAATGACTCAAAATTCCTAATTTTTTAACCTAATTAAGTCATTTGGGGATTTTGGGGAAAATAGACCATGCAATGCAATTGAGTCTACCAACAAACTCTAATCACTAAAATAATTCTATTAGACACTCAATTACACATTAGTTACATTCATGGACACAAAATCCCTAATTTTTAAACCCTAATTAGGGTTCAATTTGGGGATTTTGGAGAATGAGGTCATAAACATGTTATCAATGCTATAGATCTATAGTATATTTAACATTTCCTATTTTTTCAGATTTTTTAAATTTTTTTTAAAAAACTCACCTGAAGGAAGAGAGAGAAGAGAACAGAAAGAGAGAGGAAGAAGCAAGCAGCGGCGGTGGCGGCGAGGGAGAGGACCTCCGGCGGGGGGGGGTGCAGGGGGCTGGGATTGGGAAGGGGGGGCTCGGGACTACGCAGACAAGTCTTTGTCTGACTCTAGGTGGATCCGGCCCGACTAGGGCCGACTCCAATCGAAATGGCCCTGCTGGCCAGGAACAAGTGGAGTCGCCTGGAGTCGGGACGAGTCGGGCCGACTCGAGCCGATTTTGATCGACCCACCCCCGATTCCATCTAGGACCGTGGGTGGGTGGGTGTTCCCCCCCCCCCGCAAGTCGGGTCGCCAGGGGCCGATTCTGCTCCAAGTCGGCCGACTCCGCTCCGAGTCGGCCGATTTTGCCATCCATGACTTGCAGAGCTATCGAGGATTCTGAGGCTCCAATTTAGATCTTGAAGTTCCACTCTCCCACCTCTATTACTCCTTTCCGTAGACCAACTCCTGTGTCTCTCTCTGCTTCCTCTCCCCTTAAAGCGTCCCCTCTTGTGGTCGATGGAACTTCTACTTCTATGAGCGGTGTAACTAGAATCTACCTCTTCAGAGACCAACTGATTGCTTTGGCCTTTTACCTTCAAAAGCCTTGAATTCAAAATCATAGTGGAGGGGAGGTGTACTCCGCCTCAATGCTGAGTTCCCCTTCAACTTCCACCAATTTCTAGATTACTCCCCCAACTTCTCTGTTAGAGTTAGTTTCAGTATGGGCTTATTTGTCATTGTGTCAATGTAGTTTTTGTAGTTATCTTATAGTGTACCTAGGGTACAACTTATACTGTGTACTCAGGTATAAATATTCAGCTCCCATCTAATGAAATACCTAATTACTTCTTTTCTCAAAATCAAAACATGGTATCAGAGCGGCAGATCCCTGGTTAGGGCTTCAAGCCGCTGCCCCACCCCCTTCCTTCCTTCCTTCCTCCTCTGCCTTCTTCTGCCTCCATCCTCCACGTTTCCTCGTTCCACCTCCATCCTTCTCTTCCTCTGCCTCTTCCTCTTCCTATCTTCCTGTGACAGACCATAAGGAGGGCGCCTGGAAGACCCCAGGAGGCCGTATGTTCTGGGGCTTCATCTCTCTCAGCCCACCGTCGCAACAGGGGATGCTCTGGAGGACGCTGCATCACTGACGACCCAGCAAGAGTCTCGTTCATCTTCTATGATCCGCACATAAGGGAACTCGACTATCTCTCTCTCTCTCTCTCTCTATGTGCTGATCACCTCTGCTCGGCGACGTCCATGTACATCTTCTTGTGAAACTAGTTCTTGCAGCTATGGGCGATTCTTCAGCAAATAGGAGTTCCTCGACATCTATTCTCCCCGCAGAAGGCAAAAACTACCACATGGTGGCTACCTCTGTCAAACTGAATGGCGCCAACTATCCTCAGTGGTCGAGGGCTTTTCGTTTTCTGTTGATGTCGATGAAGAAACTTTCTCATATTGACGAAGATCCGCCAGATAAATCAGATCCGAAAGTGTATGAAGCATGGCAGGCGGATGATGGGATGGTGATTTCGGTGATTGGGAATAGTTGTGAACCCTATATTTTTAATAATGTGCTTTTTCTAGAAACCGCAAAGGAGATGTGGAATTCTCTGAAAAATACATTCTCTGGCCAGACAAATATTTCCCACATCTATAATCTTTATTCTCGACTGTTTGCGACTAAGCAAGATGGTCGACATGTTGCTCTATACTTCTCGGAATTGCAAGGATTGTGGAATGAACTTCAGCTATATCAACCAACTACTACAGATGCGGCAAAGATTCAGAAACAACGTGATGAATTTATTGTTGCAAAGTTTCTCTCTGGTCTTGATGATAATCTACGGCATGTTCGAGATAATTTGCTAGCAGATACAGTTATTCCAAAGCTGACAGATGCTTTCTCGCGCTTGTTACGGGCTAGCACTGCATCCCATTCTGATCCCAGTGGATCTTCAGGTGAGTCATTAAATGTCACTAGTGATCTAGGTAATACCTCTGCCCTTGCAGCAAATGGTCGTGGTCGAGGACGTGGACGTGGTCGTCAGCCATGCTCACATTGTGGACGGTCCAACCATAGTTCAGATTTTTGCTGGAAGAAGTATGGCAAAGGAGGAAGCAAGTTGAAACCCATTGCAAACCTTGGAGTTGCATCTGATATGGGAACCACAGTCTCCAGTACATTATTGCAGCAATCACAGACAGATGGCACACCAAAAGAGGGAGGCATAACATTATCTCGGGAAGAGTATGACGCAATACAAAACATTATTAAAGGCTCTGCATCCTCTTCATCCTCGTTCCATGCTGTTACACCCTCAGGTAAAGCCCTTGCAGCTCATAACTCTTCTTGGGTAGTGGACTCTGGAGCCTCGTCTCATATGACAGGTGATGAATTCCTTTTCTCCTCTCTTGATTTTTCTAGCTCACATGCACCTGTTGCTGTAGCAGATGGATCTTATTCCTCAGTAGCAGGAAAAGGCACTGTTCAGTTGGCTACTCTTACTTTGGACAATGTTCTCTATGTTCCCAAGTTTCCTGTTAGCCTTCTTTCTATTAGCAGGTTGACTCGTTCCTTGCAATGTTCTGTGACATTCTATCCATCTTATTGTATCTTTCAGGACCTTCGAACGAGGAAGAAGATTGGTGGGGGTCGTGAATCTGGTGGACTCTATTATATCACTGCTGATAGACCGCAAAATTCTCAAGCATTGTCGGCCAGTCAGACTCCTTATCAGTGGCATTGCAGATTGGGTCATCCTTCAATTGCTGTGCTTCGTGGAGTTGTTCCTGTTTCATCCACAGTTAATAAGTTTCAGTGTGATGCCTGTGAATTAGGCAAACATCATAGAGTTTCATTTCCTTTGAGTCAGAATACACGGAGCACTACTCCCTTTGCTCTTGTTCACTCTGATGTCTGGGGACCGTCTCCTGTCTCCTCTAGGCTCGGTTTCCGCTATTTTGTTACGTTCGTTGATGATTTTTCTCGTATGACTTGGGTCTTTCTTATCAAATCTAGATCTGATGTATTTCATACTTTTAAACATTTTTATGCTGAAATAAAAACTCAGTATTCTGCTTCTATCAAAATTGTGCGTACAGACAATGCATTAGAGTACACTCAGACTTCTTTTGCGTCTTTTTGCTTGTCTCATGGGATTGTTCATCAAACTTCTTGCATCTATACATCCCAGCAAAATGGCATTGCTGAGAGAAAAAATAGGCATCTTCTTGATGTTGCTCGGACGCTTATGTTTCATATGAATGTTCCAAAACAATTCTGGGGTGATGCTGTTCTTACCTCATGTTATCTTATCAACCGTGTTCCCAGTAAAGTGTTAGATGGACAATCACCGTTTTTATGTCTACACTCTAAAAAGGCGCCATTTCCTCTTATTCCTAGGGTGTTTGGGTGTAAGTGTTTTGTTCACTTACTTGGTCCGGGTCGTGATAAACTATCTCCCAGATCAGTTCCTTGTATTTTTCTTGGATACTCTAGAACCCAAAAAGGGTACCGTTGTTTTGAACCCCGGTCCAGGAAGTCCTTTGTCTCCGCTGATGTTACTTTTTATGAGACTACACCTTTTTTTCTTAAATCAACTGTGCAAGCCTCTCCCTCTGTTCTTGATGTTCCTACTCCACCTGTTTTGTTTCCTTCTGGCTCACATCCTCCCACTGACAATGAAGCCTCTATGCCACATGCTATAGATAAACTCTATGGACAGGTCTATCAGCGCCGTGCACCACCTCAAGCAGCTGTCTCCCCACCATCCTCTCCCTCGGCGGTGGATCCTCCTCCTTCTGGTGAGCTCCCTTCCCCACCTGTTACAGATCTCCATCTTCCTATTGCTATTCGGAAAGGGGTGCGGTCTTGTAAAAGTATTTATCAACACCCCATTGGCAATTTTGTTTCCTACACTTCTTTGGCCCCGTCCTTCTATCAGTTTGCCTTGTCTATTTCAACCATCTCTATTCCCAGGTCTGTTTCTGAGGCCCTTTCACAACTTGCATGGAAAGCTGCAATGGATGATGAAATGTGTGCCTTAATCTCTCGTGATACTTGGGTCCTGGTACCTCGACCAGCTAATGTTACTCCTGTCTCCTGTCGTTGGGTGTTTAATGTGAAATATTCTCCTGATGGGACTGTTGAGAGGTACAAGGCTAGATTAGTTGCAAAAGGGTTTACACAAACCTATGGGGTTGACTATTTTGAAACATTCTCTCCTGTTGCACGGTTGAATTCCGTTCGTGTGCTTTTCTCTCTGGCTATTAATCAAGGGTGGCAGATGGTGCAGATGGACGTCAAAAATGCCTTTTTGTATGGAGACCTTCATGAGGAAGTGTATATGGAGCAACCTCCAGGGTACGTTGCTCAGGGGGAGTTAGTGTGCAAGTTGAAGAAAGCTATTTATGGGCTGAAACAAAGTCCACGCGCCTGGTTTGACAAGTTTAGTCAAATTGCTTTAGCAATTGGATTGAAAAGAAGTCAAGCAGATCACTCTGTTTTTATTCGTCATTCTTCTACTGGTGTTGTCATTTTAATTGTTTATGTCGATGATATGCTTCTCACTGGTAGTGACACAGGTGGTGTTGAAGAAGTTCGGAAATATCTAGAGAAACATTTTGTCACTAAAAATCTTGGAAGACCACGCTATTTTCTGGGTATTGAAATTGCTCATGGGAAGGATGGTGTTTCTCTCTCTCAGAGAAAGTATGCTCTTGATCTACTTCAAGAAATGAGTCTACTTGGGTGTAAACCAGCTGAGACACCCACTGTTTCTCAGCAAGACCTTGATATTGAGGGCAGTCCTTGTTTTGATGATCCTGCAAAATATAGGAGATTATGTGGGAAACTTATTTACTTGACGGTCACTAGACCTGATGTCTCCTTTGCTGTGGGAGCTATTAGTCAGTTTATGCAGAAGCCAAAAGTGTGTCATTGGCAAGCTGCTCTGAAAATTTTACATTATATCAAGGCTGCTCCGGGAAAAGGTTTATTATACAAGAAGCATGGTCATTTGCAAATTGAAGCCTTTTCTGATGCAGACTATGCCGGGTCTAAACTAGACAGGAGGTCCACTTCAGGATTCTGCACTTATGTTGGGGGAAATTTGGTTACTTGGAGGAGTAAGAAGCAGAATGTCGTTGCCAGGTCTAGTGCTGAAGCTGAGTACCGTGCTATGGCTCAGACAGCATGTGAGATGATGTGGTTGCAAAGATTGATGGTTGATTTTGGTGTAACCTACTCTGAACCCATGAAGATGCACTGTGACAACCAAGCTGCTATTCACATTGCAAAAAATCCCATTTTCCATGAGCGAACCAAACATATTGAGGTTGACTGTCACTTTGTAAGGGATGCTGTTATGTCATTGCGGATATGCACTCCTTTCACTCCCACAGAAGATCAGCTTGCAGATTTATTTACCAAAGCTCTTGGAAATTCTCGATTTGCTACTCTTTGCTGCAAGCTGGGCATGTTCGACATATATGCTCCAGCTTGAGGGGGAGTGTTAGAGTTAGTTTCAGTATGGGCTTATTTGTCATTGTGTCAATGTAGTTTTTGTAGTTATCTTATAGTGTACCTAGGGTACAACTTATACTGTGTACTCAGGTATAAATATTCAGCTCCCATCTAATGAAATACCTAATTACTTCTTTTCTCAAAATCAAAACATTCTCCTTGAGTTTCTCCCTGATGAGGTTCCCTTCCTACCTGTGTTCCCTGGTGGTTAAGAGTTCTTCAATGGAAAAAGATGATTCTGCCCTCATTTCAAACTACACAGCTTTTTGCAATTCGCAACGGTCACTAGCTACTGCATGGGCATTGTCTGTTGGGTCTGTACCACATGGCTTCCTAACTTTAGCTCTACTGCAGATGAAACTTTTTCTCTGCTACCTAATGGGATGGGCAGCCCGAGGACATTTCCCCTGACAAAAATCTCCTAAGTGAGATCCTCACTCCATCTCTTCCGTTCCAAGAATCTGCCATAATCTTCTCGAAAAAGTCGCTTTGAGCTGATGCTTCACTTTTCATTCCCCCCACCGAGTCCTAATGTGTTACCCCCTTCCTACCTTGTACCAGCCAACCCTCTTTCACTTGAGTTTGCCTTCTAGCTTCTCCTCCTTTTCGGCCCCCTTCTCCAACGTTGTCTCTCCGGAAGCCAACAGTGAGACTTTTTTTTTGCAATGGCCACCTTAACGACCTGGCATCTCGGACCCCCGCTAGGAATCTCGGAGCCCGAGCCGCCATCTACAGATCCGAAGATCCGAAAAGGTTAGAAGAATAGTCTAGTGAGATAAACACTGAATTCAAATAAGTATAACAACTTGTACAATATACATGAGTTTGTACAATAAGTCCCAAATAAAAGCACAAGTGCAAGAAGAAAGGTGCAATCCTTAAGGGACATATCCCGAGGACTTGCAAAACACAACTCTCAACTTACTCTGGTACAAGAGCTCACACACTCTCGCTCTCACTTCTGCTGGTAGCACACAACGCCACTAAACGCCTCTACAACTATTCGGCACCGAGCTCCCACGATGACAAGCCCCTGGCTGAAGGGAGTAGGGGGGTGAGCCTCGCGAATAAGGCCCAGCAGGGATTACCAGTCCTTTACCTGCCAGAGCAGCATGAACTCCAGAAAGTAGTAAACTAGCTACACTAAAAAGCAGTAACTGGGAAACAACGAGACTAGCTACTACAAAACAACGGAAACGAGACAATGCTATGACCACCAACCAAGGTCGGGTCGCATACAACCACCGTAGAACCAATTGAGTCAGACACCATGCGGAAGCAGTCCTTGGCACACATGTCGAGATAGGGAGCTCACGAAAATCATGGAGCAACCATGTGAGAATAGAGTCTCACCACACAAGCACGACCAACCCAGACCCTTACGAGGTCGAGAAGCCACACACCCTCAACCAGACCTCGGAGACACTACGAGGTCGGCGCACCACACACAGAAATGCACAAGAGCCACCACGAACAAACATCTAGGGAATAGAGATGTTGAGAAACCACTCGAGTTGGAAGCCACCCCACTCCATCCCTCAGTACACCAACCAGGGATGGAAACACACTCGTGCCAACCCTCAGGCTATCGGCAAAGTCGGGGTCCCAACTCAGAGCGAGAGGTAGAACATGGCACACAAACCATGATACAATGGAAAGCACATGGCACCACAACCAGATGCCGAACCAACAACACCTTTGGAAAGCTAGACACGACTAGACTATAATTGTCGTACAGGCTAGGGCAACAGACCACGCAAGAAAACATGTCCAAAAGAAACACCATCACAATGACAGCAACCACGCCACTGGCAGTCGAGAGCGTCCACATGCTACTCACCGCTCGCCAGTCGACTCCTACCTACAACCTCTCTGGAAGAGTGAGGCCAGTGAGCTACCACAAGAATAACAACAATCGCAACCTGGCCAAGCTACCACCCCACGTCTGGCAACCACTACAAGGCTCCGGAACCACATAAGGAGAGGCAGTAGGAGAACAGACTATTTGGCCCGCACCGGGAAGAAACTCCACAACCATTTCGGCGTCCCACCCCAGCCAAGAGAGCTCTACAAACGATTCGATATTGCTGTCCAACCATCATTTTTTCCTCTGCTCTAGAGTCACTTAACTCGAGTACACTCGTAGCCTGAAGTACTCCCTCAACGAGCTTACGAGGACGGGGGGTCCCAGAAAACGATAACCTTTCAACAAGACAAGCTTTTAAGTGCTGAGCACTAGGCGAACAGAGAATAGGCGGGACAAGCACAACAATGAAACATGCCACACAAATGGCTTGTAACCCTCGACAAGCCCAACAAGTACGAGGCATGTATAGACCTACCTCTCGAGACTCTTAAGAGGGCCTGTGGAAATGGAAAATTTCCCAATTTATAATTTATCTGTTTATCATGGTTCTCATGTTCTCATGGATGCGTATTGCTAATCCAAATCCCGTTGAACGCTACGCGAGCGATAATGACGAGAGATGAATCGGCAATTTGCATAGCCCAGGCGTGCCAGCCACCGAAGTGACAACCAATTGTTCTGCCTCCGAGAGTCGAAGGACTTTAGGTCTATTGTGCGCACCGTTTGACTTCGTCAAACGAAGTGGGTGTCGGGTCCTGGACTAAAATCCCGTCGTGCCTAAGCGCAACGGCGTTAATTACATCCCTCTGAGAGGGAAAACCCTTGATTAATCACCAGATTAGAAAGTCTCGTGGCCTTAAAACGGAAACATCCGATAAAGGTATGAAGTGCATGCTGAAGTGAAGCTAAAATAGCAATACGAAAGATTTCTATTGATAGCATTTGACACATTGTGATCATTATCATCTTTTGTATGATTTTGGAGGATTTTATCCGCTTATTCATTAGATATTTGTCAATTAATGTCAATTGTGCTGCTCTTTATTTCATTTAAAGCACGATAACTATAGCTGTGCTGGTGAGTCGGCAGGCTGCTGAGTCGGCCAGGCTGCTGAGTCGGCCAGGCTCAGTTGGGCAGGCGCTTGAAACGGCCAGGTGGTTTAGTTAGGCAGATAGACTGAGTTGGGCAGCTAATTGAGTTGGGCAGATGCATGAGTTGGGCAGCTGGCTGAGTTGGGCAGATGGCTGAGTTGGGCAGCTGGCTGAGTTGAGCAGGTAGCTGGGTTGGGCAGTTGACTGAGTTGGGCAGCTGACTGAGTTGGGCAGATGGATGAGTTGGGCAGACCACCACAACACTGCCGAATCACCTAACCAACATAGCTTTCGGGGTCTTTTAATCATACAAAGTCTTTTGGTCACATAAAGATGCACAAGAAAAAATTCGGCGGCACCTCCCCTTTTCTCATGACGCAAGAGAAGGGCGCGATACTCGTCCACCATGATGGAGACGGTACTAAAACAAGGTGTTAGCCATGCGCGACGCCACCTAAATAGCACACGGTACCAATTCCTGAGGCATGGCCACGGGGAATTGATGAGTACCGGGACCAAAAGCAAGTAATCTCATAAACCAAGACTTGTCGGCTCATCACGCATGAGGCTCGCCGACTCACCGGTTTAAATCTCTTCACTGATTCGGTGAGTCGGGAGCCTGCCGATTCCTTGCCGACTCACTCGCCAGAGACATAAGACGGTTTAAATTTCACAGGAAAATTCGGCAGCACCTCCCCCGGACTCATGAGATGTGGGGGAGGTCACGGTATCCATCCACCATAATGGAGATGGTACCAAAGCGGGGTATTGGCCGTGTACGGCGCTACCCAAGTGGCACACGGTACCAGTTCTCGGAGCAAGGCTACGGGGAACCGATGAGTACCGAGACCGAAAACAGTCCGATGGACAACCCGATAATATATGAATCTAGGAACTTGGGCATAGATATCGTGTTATCTAACCCGAGGTCTCATAGATCCTCATTCATCATTTTTTTTTTATGTGAGACGGCAGCCCCCGTTTGCGACAGAATGGCATTCAAATCACGGAAAACACGGGTGCTGCCCGGGTGAGTTGGGAGCTAGGTGAGCTGGGAGCCAGGTGAGCTGGGAGCCAGGTGAGTTGGCCAGCAGACCAGGTGAGTTGGCCACAAGCTCTCTCAACGGGACGGCACCCAAATCACATCGAAATGACTCGAAATTTTTATGGGAGGGACTGACATACATGTCAAGCAACCCGGTCTCTTTAGACGGTGAAACGCCATGCCGATTGATCGCAGATCGCAAAAGACGTGCGCACTGCCCAAGTGAGTTGGCCAGCAGGCCAGAAACATCTATTTAACACCGGATGTCCGCCCAAATCACATCGGAATAACACGAAATTTTTATGGGAGGGACTGATATACATCCCGGTCAAATCCAGACTCTTACACGGGCGAAACCCCGGGCCGATCGGTTCCAGATTGCGGAAAACACGCATGCTGCCAGGTGAGTTGGCCAACAGACCAGGTGAGTCGGCCACAAGCTCTCTCAACGGGATGGCACCCAAATCACGTCGGAATAACACGAAATTTTTATGGGAGGGACTGACATATATGTCAAGCAACCCGGTCTCTTTAGACGGTGAAACGTCATGCCGCGCTGCCCAGGTGAGTTGGCCAGCAGGCCAGAAACACCTATTTAGCACCGGATGGCCGCCCAAATCACATCGGAATAATCTAAAATTTTTATGGGAGGGACTGACATACATGTCGAGCAATTCGGTCTTTTTGGACAGCGAAATGCCGTGCCGACTGACTTTAAAACACCGAAAACTCACTATCAAGTGAGTCGGCCAGGCTATGGAGATGCAGTTCTCAAAGTCCGGATATGACTTGAGCATTCAGTGGGAGTGAGAAGCTGTTTAACATGTTAAGAATCTCTTTGTAGGCTTTGAACGGGGCATAGGTATCATTTACCTAGCCCATTGTGTTCAGAACCAAGAGGAATAGTGAAACGGTGGAGGAAATCTTCATGGTACAGAAAGGTTGCACAGAAAAGGAACATATGCAAGAAACTACTGAACCCACTTTAAGGTAGGCCGACTGGTACCCATTGGACCTCTGTACCAACTCCCCTTTGAATGAAATGAGGTACTAGATTACCTCTTTCACTATTTCGGGAGTAGGCCCCTTTTTGCTTTCAAAGAAAGAAAGAACATGACACATCATCATGGATAGAAACAATAAAAATTAAAATATAAACAAGAGCAATACTCTTCTGGACATGCTTTCACGCAAGGACACAACAAGGAAAACATTAAATGCACATGTCTTTTCAACCCTCAAGGATTAACATATCTTGGTGAGCAAACACATGCTCCCATGGAAAAGGTCACGTACATAGAGCATAAGGAGAATAATAAAAAAAAAAATACAGCATAAGAAAGGGAGAGGGGGTAGGAGGCACAAGGAACGAAGCTAAAAAAAAAAGCAAGGAAGCCAGCAGCGGCTGGGTTGGTGGACTGGACAACACCCTCCCTTTCCCTCTTTCTCTTCTTGGCTTCTACCTGGAAAAGGCCCACCCGATCCACCTCCCTCCAAAGCCTTTCTTCTGATGCTCCTCTCCGCCAGAACCACCCAACCGAGCTCCTCTCTCCCCCCTTTCTTACTGCTCACGCCAAAGCCTCTCACCCCTTTTCCAAGAAGTTGCAAAAGGCCGATCTGGTGGCTTCTCTTGGAGGAGGCCTTTTTATAGTGGGGGGTGAGAGGTTCCTTAAAGTGACCCCCAGCATGGGGCACTCTTGGGCCATTAGATAGTGGGCCAATAAGTGGGCTCACATCTTGTTTCATTTTTTTTATTTTATCTTTTTTTGATGTCCACAAATGCCCCCCACCCGGGGGTGGTGCGAGCGAGGGACGAGTGAAGCGGCACCCCTAGGTGAACTCGTACGACGTCAACTGTGTCTCATCTTTAACTTGATCTGGGTCAATTTATCAGCATCAACGGTCGTTGACTTGCTGCCGTGCTGATAGTCTCATGGCTCATCAGTGTGCTGATGACCCCTAGACTTTAGTCTATTGTGCTTCTGTTGTCGTGTTTGACGTGGGACAGTTGTCGTCGACGCGAGTTAGTAACCTCGGGGTTTGCTCACACGATGGACAGGTTCTGCTTCGATAAGCGGGTCAATTAACAGCCGTTTGAATCATCGGACTCTTCAATTAATGCCCTTTTGGGTAGGCAGACTTTGTGACTCGACAGCCTTTCTATTCAATGGTTTGGCGATTCGGCAGGCCTCATGACCCAGTGTGAGTCGACAAGAGCCCCTTGAGTCTGCAGTACCCTGGTCTGCTCGGGCTAGCAGGGGCGACCTTGTACGAGTTGGAAACACAAATGGCTAAGCTGGCTGCCAACGTGAGTTGGGAGCGGCCAGTGAGTCGGGAGCGGCCAGTGAGTCGGCAGTGCCCTTGAATCGGCCAGGGGTGAGTTGGGAGCCGCGAGCGTGAGTCGGCCACCGGGATGTGAGTTGGCCAGGGCGCGAGTCGGGCAGGGCATGGGTCGGCCAGGGGTGAGTTGGAAGCGCCGTAGTTTGGGGCGCCTCTTGGGTCGGGAATGAGTTTGGTGCGCCAACGGGTTGGCCAACCGAGTGATTCGGGAGCGCCTTGGGTTGTCCGAGAGGTGAGTCGGGAGGGTGCCCAGCTTTTTCCTCAAAAGGGGCGCCGCGCCCCCCTCTTATCTCTCTCCCCGTTCGTCTTCCCCTTCCATTTTCCAGGTTTTTTTCTTCTTCTCCCTTTTCGCGGTGGCCGCGAGCGAGGGTTTGAGGACTGCAATCGGCGTCGGCCTTCCCTCCCGGCGGCGCTTTGTGAGGCGCAGCGGCGACGGCACGGAGGCATCTTCTCCACTGTGACGGCGAGGAGTCGGTGCGCTCTGTGAGGGGCTCACCTTCCTCTCCCCCTTCCTTCTTCCCCGGACGCACAGGAGCGACAGCGGCGGTTGAAGCGTGGGTGCGAGCAGACCCCTGGGGTGGCGTGGGGGCTGTCTCTTGCTCTGTTCTCTTCGCCCCTGCTCCCATTCACGGGTTGCACCGTGCGGGAGAAGCGGCGGCGTTTGCGGGACGACCACATCGGGGTGGTCGCGGCTTCGCTCGCAATCTCGAAGGCGCGGTGCTTGCGAGGACGGCGGCGCGGTCTTTCTCCTGCCCCGGCCACGGCACGCAGGTGGGATAGCCGCGGTGGCGTACGGCGGAGACCCTCAACGTAGGTACGCCCTCTCCTTTCCCTCTCTATTTCGGCATGCGAACGACGCCATTACTTGCGATTCTCGCGGCGCTTGGATCGGTGGCGGCGAGGGAGAGATTCGCTTGGGGCCTCCGTCTCCATTTTCTTCTGAGAGCAAGTAGGGGCGAACCCTAATGCGAACATGTGCTTGGCGCAGGGGTTTCGAGGGCGGCTTCCTAACGAGCAAGCAGCGCAGTCGACGGGGCCGAGAGTGGTACTGGGCAGCAACAGCGTAGCGGCTTTCCCTGCTCTCCCCGGGAATATACTGTGGTGACCGAGGGAACGGCCGTGCGTCCCGAATACTTAGGGTAGATTTCTTTTGGTCTTTCTGTTATTGTTGTACCCCTTTGTTGTGTATGGAAGTGGAGGCCGCTCCTGTGGGCTTCATGGATCCCTTTTCTCCCCTTTCACTTTGAATTTTGGAGTTTGATCTGTCATGGGAGGAGTAGTAGTGTATGGTTTGGTTTTGCATGCCAGTGTAAAGCATGGGTCGGTAAATCCTTGATTTGGGAGGGCTGTTGGCTGTTGGTCCGAGGGCTCAATGGGTCGATGAGGCCCTGTTCTAATATGGTTTGTTAGCGATCTGTTTGGGCTTGTTAATATGTACGCCGATACGAGGCATGGGTCGGTGAACACCTGATCTGATGAGGTCTGTTGATAACTTGCCTGGGGGCCCAGGAATTGTTCTAGTGGACTCATCATGAGTGAGTCGGCAGCGCAATCATAGCACACTGAGTCGGCAGGGCGACTGTAGCACACTGATTCAGCTTCATCACTTTTAATGTAGCGCTATCTCATGTGGCGGGTCTTCGGACCCAGGCTAGGAACTAGGTCGCTTCCCCTTGTAGGCTAGTCCTCGGGGTTCGAGCGGTTCCCGGAGAGCCACTTGACGTGCTTTGCACGACGTTTTGGGGCCATCTCGCCTTAGCGCGTGGATGAGTACCTGCGGCACCCCCCCTAGTCGACCGGACAAGGGGAGATGCTGCCGAAATTTCTTTTGAGCTTCCTCATTTGAATGGTCTGCTCTCATATTGATGTACATTTATCTATTGTCCTTTTGCAGAGCTCATGGCTAGCCGGCCCTCTTCATCTTCTCCTTCGGTTTCAATGAGTAACAAGGGAAAGAGCACTATTGTTCGAGCGCCATTGGTCCCTTGGGAGGACTTTCCCAGATTGGAGAGACACCATGACAAGATTGCTATCTTGGCTGAGTCATCCGATTCTGAAACAGATACCATGGATGTGTGGACATTCCCCATCCCGTTTTCTTTGCTCGTGGCCAAGATTATCGGATTGATCACCCCAAGGACAGGCACCTTATGGAATTTCTCCGATCTCATTCCCTGAATGGGAAGAGGGATATCTTCCTCATTCGCCAAGTGGAGAGGGCGGTGCTGCTGGAGAGGGACAGTTTGGTCGGTTGGGCCTCGCGATCAGAGCCCATGTACCATTTCGGTGAGCCTCGACAGTGGGCTCCCATGCTGGGGATCGAAGACCTTACACCAGAGGGCGATAAGCTGACCACTGCTCCCACCTTTACTCCTGCAAGGTGGGACAATTCTGGAGGTCACGTGAATAGGGAGCGTCCGACCTTCGGTCTATTCTTATGCCCTTTGAAGTGGGGATATCGAGACGAGCCTTTTGTGCTGGACTGCTTGGCAGTCAGATTTAAGCACCAGCTAGCAGTAGGCTGGTTTGGGGATTTGAGGGCGACAGATGCTCAGAGTTTCCGCCGCTTTGCTGTTGAGGCTGCGGAATTCGTATTGCAAGAGTATGCGCCGATTCTTATGACTGCAGGCATATATCACAGTGTGTATGCAGCCAGATACAGATATCCTTTGTCTAAGGGTTTGTGCTGCGGCTTGGCAGAAGTTTTCGTTCCCAAGTTCAACACCTTCTATACTGCTGAAGGCGAAACTTCTCTTGATCTATGGAGCCTGCATCAGCTTACGGGGCTACCCCTTGATGGAGAGCCTTATGAAGAGGTGTGTCTCAGTGATCTATTGAAAGATGAGACCGACGGCGAAGGTCTGTATACTCTAGGGTACTCTTACAGGTATCTCATGAAAGTGTATAGACACCTGATCCTCTGCCAAGAGACGGAGACGGAGAAGAAGAAAGTCAGGATTCACATGTGGTTAGCCTACTTCTTCTACACGGAGCCAAAATATGAAGATTTTCCAAGTGCCGGCCCGGTTGTCACATTGAGGAAGAGAAGTCGACAAAAGATTGTTCTTCCTGAGTCCGTCTTTAAGGGGCACCGGGCAGGACCGAACCCTACTAATGCAGACCCCTATACCCATTGTGCAACATACTTGGTCTATTGGTTGTGCTCCTTTGCGCTGTCGGTGAGCGATGCCACTATTATTCGTGCCGAGGCCATTTACCTTGCTTGTCAGATGGCGTGGGGCATGAAGCTGTCCCTGTGCCCGGCCGCCTTGTGCCTGATTTACCGGAGCCTTGGGGAATTACACCGGCATCCAGTTCCCCGCCACCATCGTGTTATTGGTCCATGGCATTTCTTTAGCGCTTGGGCATGCAGTCTTTTCCCGGAGTTTGCTCCGCGGTCTCTTCAGTCTCCGCTGTTGTTCCCCAGGATGTTGGAGTTTGCAAGCGCGGAGCCCCCTTCCACTTCTTCCCAGCTATTTAATATAAGGGGGAAGCTAACTGACATCCCCGTCAACTCACCGGGAACCATTCACTTTTGGAGTTTAGCGAGCCATTCCAGCCCTTTAGCCAGCCGATACAGGGAAAGCCGTGATGATTTAGTCGAGGAGTGTGCGCACCCTTTGAGCAACCAGAGGCTGGTGAAGTCACTGCTGGAACCTGAACTTCGAGACTGGGCGCTGTCTATTCGACCCAGTGTGCTGACTTTGCGGAGGGGCAACAATGTATTTTTGGAGCCATACTATCCATTCCGGTTCGGGCGGAATTTTGGGTATGATCAACATATCCCGTGTTCTTCTGCTAAATTTCCCCTGCCGAACCGGGTTGTGACGGGAGCTCAAGCTATAGTTCAGGCTCGGACATGGTGGGACTTCTATCACCGTCGTGACCCTTCTGTTTTCAGGGTCCCTGCACCCGGGCGCACTCCCCGCGTCACCTCTGGTTATGTCAAGTGGTGGAATGCCCGCATTGGCTTCTATAGGGCATGCAAGCTTGACTGTTGGGACAATGCCGAGCGGAAGATCTTGCGGCTGCAGCCCGAGCCCACCCTGGACATTGACAAGGACCATCTGTTACGGTTGATGTCACAGGATCAGAAGGCCATGGACCGATATCTTGAAGCCAGGCTGGCTGCCAAGAAGAAGAAGCCTCCTCCTGAGCTGGTTGTACCCGCGGTCACGGCGGATGATTTTCTAGCAACTCTTGAGCATCTCAGCAACATCAGCGTCGAGCGGTTGGCCCCAGCCCAGCCCTGGCCGGTTGAGGAGAGCCGCCCAACTGCCCCCTTATCCAGCAGTGAAGTAGATACATGTTTTCCTTGCCGGGCTTTCCTCTCTCAGGCCGAGCGAAGTCCAACGTACTACCAGTTCACTTCTTGGCTTTTTGTTTTCCTCGGAGCGCACAACTTGACTATTGAGTCGGACCATGAGGTGATTCTGGATTGTAGCCTGCATGCTGCTTTTCATTATGCTGACGGATGGGGTATGGACCACCTCGGGCTGTATTACTTCCTCTCATCGATCGGCCATGGGGACCTAGCTTTGCTTGTAGACGACTGCCGAAAGATCAATGACGTATGTTGGTTGGTCAGTGAAGCAGCTTCCCGGTATAAGCAGAGCGCCTTCATGTATTGGCCTCTGTCTCGCTTTTACAAAGGCCCAGCTGGTAAGCTTCCCCCATCTCCTAGTCCTATCATCTCTTATTTTGTCACCTTTTGGCTCATGACTCTATCTCTTCAAATCGCTTTGCTCGAGATCGTAGGAAGCGGTACCATGATTTTCTGTTGAAGGTCAGCAAGCCTGCCGCCTTCGAGGAGAGGGCTGCCCGCTCACCACCCCCTATTCAGAAGCCATCAACCAGGAAGTCGGCTATAACAATGGCTGTAGTTGAGGCAAAAAGGGCCTCGAAGAGGAAGAAAGGCATGCCTGACCAAACGCCCGCTCTTGTTAAGGCTCCTGCTGTTCCTTCTTTCGAAGAATTTGCTGAGCAGCATGCAGGTATGGCATCTTTAAACGACCGCTGACTCGCTAACTTTCTTTTTTACTGTTGATGCTTATTTGGCTCACTTGCTCTGTTCTTTTTTTGGTAGGCGGCATTCCAGTTCTAGGGACCCGCCTTTCCTCTGAGCATGAGACCTCGAGGTTGCTGACGGTCTCGGGTGTTTCTGATGTACCCTTGTCCCCTCACGCCGAGGAAGCCCCTGCGGAAGCTATTGCGCCAGAGCCTGTAAAAGGGGAAATTCCTCCTACTTCGTCTGGTGAGCCTCTGAGCTTTTCTCGTCGAAACGAAGAACGAGCTTCTTGTTGCTTTTTAAAGCCTTTCTCATTTTTATACATCACGGATATGGTGTTGTATCTCCCCTTTTTGCCAGCTGCTGTCATCCCTTCGACTGCCCCTGCTACGAGCAAGCGATCAGTTGAGAAGGTTGGTAGAAAAGCCAAGAAGCTCCCCAGCTTCTACCGCCTGAGCACTCGTGCCTCTGGAAGGTTGGCTCTGATGAAAATCCATCAAAGTAAGCAGACACTTCCACCTGACACGTCTTCAGCCCCGGTACCTGTCTCATCGGGAAGCTCTTCAAGTGCTGGAGATGTTAGTTCCAATTCTCCTTCAGGCACTGCTGCCAAGGGCTCGGACGAGAGATCATTTAAAGAGAAGATTTCCGCCCTAGAGGGTATTGAAGAGGACTCTGCCAGCAGTGCGGATGCTTCCTCTGTAGCACACCGCGAGCCTGTTGCACTAGCTGCCTCGGAGATTGCTCCGGTGAGTGTCAGCTTGTCGTACGACATTAGTGTGTGTCGATTTTATAATAATTTCGTCTCTTTTCTTTTATGTAGGAGTTCAGCCCAGATCGCCATGACTCTGCCCCGAACCTTTCGCCAACAGTTGACGTTGGTCCTGAGCTTGCTTTGGCCATGGTGTTATATGTTCCACCTCTAGTGACGGCCCCGGGCATAGCCGTTGGGCTCGAATTGCCATTGGATGACGCTTTTGATGTTTCTTCTGAAGTAGCAGACCCTCAGGCCTCTTTGGCTCCTCCTGACACTGTTGCAGCTGCTTCTACATCAGCCGTGACCGACGCTATTATCGTGGAGACTGACATCGCACCTTCAGCAACCGATACTACTACTGAACTCGGATTGCCCTCCTGCTCCCGCGAAGTGGATGCAAGTCTGTGGGCGGCCATTGATGATCAAGTGGACTTCCAGGTGCCGCCCTCCGAATCATGTGCGAGTACTCCCTTTTTTGACTCCATGGTCAAGCGACAGTTGTCCGCGTTGCGCTCAACGGTCACCCAGGGCTCTTATCCGAGCTATGAGCAAATCAAGCCGATTGCAGAGAAGCTAACGGAAGTGTTGGTGCTTTTGGGGTGCCCATTAACCGAATGGGCAAAGAGGGTAACACTCTTGCTCAAATACGTCAAGCGGCAACAGTTCCTTTCGAATGAGTTGCCTGATCAATTAGCTGCCTTGAAGTTGCGACTCGCCGATCATGAAGCGGTGTTAGAGCCCATTCAAGTTAGCATGGAACGCCACCGGTCTGTCCTTGAGAAGCATGGCATGGAGTCACAGGATCTGCAGGTGAAAATTGCCAGGCTAAAGGCTGAGTTGGGTGCAGCGGAGAGTGACTTGACTAGGCTGGAGCTCTCCCGGGGGAAAGTTGAAGAAGCACTCTTGCTAGATGAAGGAAAAGCTGCTTCGGCAGAGGAAGCCATTAGGGAGATTGTATCTGAAAAGGCTCGCTTGAAGGAGATGACTTCATCCCCCTACTTGGGCATTCTTCCTTTGGAGGAGCTGTTTAGGGATTTGGAATAGATCTTCCCATGTCTCATCTTATCCTTTTTGCACATGTATTCTCGGGGTAGCACCTCGACAACATGTAACTCAACTTTTGTCAATGAAAAGCATTTCTCTTTTTTTGTTCATCGATGTCTTATTTATGTGCTTTGTGGACGCATACTATTTATACTATTCTAGATATGTATACATATATATACTATTATATAATTCTCATTATCGGATTGAGCACCCTTTCGGGTTTTCACTCAACCCGACCCCCTCTTGCTTTTGCCTACGCGCCCTTTTGGGTTTTCACGTAGCGGGGTACCCGATTTTGCCTATGGTGCCCTCTGTGGGTTTCCACCATGGCTGGGCTTTTAGTCCTTTTTGCCCCCGCTCGGAGGTGGTCCGAGTGAGTCCGACGAGGCATCTCTATTTTTAGCCTCCCCCTTTTTTAGTTGTCCATTGATAGGATCTTGAGGTGACAGGGTCATTTGCCGTCCGTCAACCGTTAATATGACAGGGACTTTTGCTGTCATGGTAACGACCTTCTATTCTACCGTCGGGATGACGGCCTTCCATTGTTCTTTTCACCGTTAGTAGGACAGAAACTTTTGCTGTCACAAATAACGACCTTCTATTCCACTGCCAGAATGGCAGCCTTCTATTATGCTTTTCACCGTTAGTATGACAGAGACTTTTGCTGTCACAAATAACGGCCTTCTATTCCACCGTCGGAGTGACGGCCTTCTATTCTACCGTCGGAGTGACGGCCTTCTATTCTACCGTCGAGGTGACGGCCTTCTTTTCCACCGTCGGAGTGACGGCCTTCTATTCTACCGTCGGAGTGACGGCCTTCTATTCTACCGTCGAGGTGACGACCTTCTATTCCACCGTCGAGGTGACGGCCTTATATTCCAACTGACTTTTTGTATCTTCTGGAATTGGATGTTTGTCCTCATCCTTTATTATTTTTTACTTTTTCATTATCGAGTTGGGCGCCCTTTCGGGTTTTCACCCAATTCGACCCCCTCTTGCTTTTGCCTACGCACCCTTTCGGGTTTTCACGTAGCGGGGTACCCGATTTTGCCCATGGCGCCCTTTGCGGGTTTTCACCATGGCCGGGTTTGGGTCCTTTTTACCCTTGTCCAATAGACAAGTCCGACGAGGCATCTCTATTTTTGGCCTCCTTCTTTTCTTTCTCTTTTTTTTTTAAGAGTGTGGGGACATTGGCACAATTTGCCGACGTCCTGGCCGATGTCGGCTAGTCGAGCTTATTGACGCTTCTCCGTGTCGCAGTCGATTACCAGTGCGGCCTCGTGTTGCGTTGGTGGGACTTCATTGCTTGAATGACGTCGATCTCTTGGGTTGGTTGCCATCGTCAGCTTTTATCGTGACTTAGGCGTGTCTGGTGATGACATCAGCCACCTGGGCTTGTCGATGTCGGCTTCAGAGGTCTCTGCCCACAAAAGATGGTAGGAGTCAGGTTCATTAAATAATGACTATTTATGCATGCTAAAGCATATAATTCCTGTTTAAGTCTTTTGGTCTATTTATTTTTTGTTTGTTTGTTTTTTTTTTTTTTTATGTGTGCTTAAGAAACATGAATTTCCTGTTTCTTTTTTCCCTTTCTCTTTTTTAGAAATCTTTTTTCTATGCGGGGAGAAGTACGGAAAACTCGAACATCCTCCACACAGCTCATGGATATGCGATATGCTAATTGAAACGGAAGACTCCTTTCATTGTCCTCCCCTCGAAAATCAGCGGAAATCACGAAAGTGTCATAAATTTGGTTGGGACATTCGTCGCCTCAGAGCCATGGTCCGGCTAGCGGTATGGCTGCCTCTTTTCTACTTTTGCATGCATTGCATGCCATCCTTTTTTTTTGCACTTTTTTTGGCTCTTCGTCATTGGTGACTAGTGTCCCGAGAGTTTAAGAGCTTATTGTTTTGTCAGTTTTTGGTTGTTTTGTTTTGTTTTTTTTTTTTTTATGTTCCATTTTTTTAGATGATGGGAGAATTGAGGAGAACTCCCTGCTGTTGCAAATGCGACAGTTCTTTTGCGGCCGAGCTCTTCATTCATCGAACAAGTCGATCAGGTCTATTTCTTGTTCAATCCCTTGCTGCTCATAATGCTGGCCACGGAAGTCCGGGTGACACGCATGATACAGCTTCAAGTGTCTTCCATTGAGAGGTGAAAATTGTATTTCACCCCGATGGTTGACCAGGACGTAGGCACCGCCCTTCATAGACCCTTTGCACCACGTACGACCCAGTCCAATTCACGTTCAACTTCCCTTTTGGGTTGCCGGCCATGACTTCTCTCTTCTTGACCATTACCAGGTCTCCTTTCTTAAATTCACGACCCTTGACAAGCTTGTCGAAGGCGCGTGTTATGCGGGCCTGGTATACTTGGATGTTCTGTTGAGCTCGGAGTCTTTTTCCTTCCAAATCAGAAAGTTCTTCGAGCCTTCTTTCAATATTGGTCTGATTCTCCGGGGCTAGCCCATGCTGAATAGCCACCCTGAGAGATGGCACTTCCAATTCTACCGGGACCACGGCTTCTGAACCGTACACCAGGGAGAAAGGTGAGCAGCCTGTCGGTGTCTTGTAGATGGTCCGGTAGGTCCATAAGGCTTCATACATCCGGTCCTCCCAATCTCTTTTGTTGGCACTGACGTCTTGGCCAACAGAGTGCACAATGTCTTATTAAAGGCTTCTGCCAGGCCGTTGGCTTGTGGATTGTAGGGGGTGGAGGTCCTCCAGTCTATTCTGTATTTTGCGGCCATTTTAAACACCTTCTGATTTTTGAAGTGTGTTCCGTTGTTTGATATGATCCGGTCTGGATTCCCGAATCTGAAGATGATGTTCCGCTGGATGAAGCGTGCCACCAACTCCCCTGTTACTTCCCTTAATGCCACGGCTTTGGCCCATCGTGAGAAGTAATCCGTGATAGCCAGGATGTATTTACAACCTGACGAGGAAGGTGGCAGGGGGCCCACAACGTTTGTGCCCCATTGTGCAAACGACCAACTTGGAACGGTCGGATGCAGATGTGTGGGAGGTCTCCTCGGGATGACCGCATGCTCTTGACATTTGTGACACATTTTGGCGAAATTGCCACAGTCTTCAAACATGGTCGGCCAATAGTAGCCGAGCTTTTTGATCTCTATTTTCATCTTTGGCCCAGCTTGGTGGGCGCCAGCAGTTCCGGCGTGCACCTCTTTCATGACCCTCCAGGCCTCTTTAGGAGACAGGCATCGTAGCAAGATCTTTTTCTTGGAGTCAGCCATGACTCTGAATAGGACTCCGCCTCTTAATTCATATGAGTCCTTTGTTCTAACCAATTTGATCTTTTCTTCCCTTTGCTTTGGCAGTTGCTGGTGCTTGAACCATTGCAGCAAGGGTTCCCTCCAGTCTTTCTGCATGATCTCTTCAGCCACTGCTACCTCTTCCTGGCTACTCTCTTCATTTTCAGGCTCATATTCTATCATGCTGGTGACTTGTCGCCGATTCATAACAACAATTTCCAGCTTCTCATTCGGTGGCACTGCCAAAGAGCTGGCCGATTTTGCTAGAGCATCAGCCTGCGCATTTTACTCCTGCCAATGTGCTCTATCTCTATTCGATAGAATTTTGACAGTAATCTCTTGACTTTTTTGGTGGTATGGTAGTAACTCTGGCTTCTTGACATCAAACACCCCTTGCACTTGTTTGACGATCAGCATTGAGTCACCGAACACTTGCAACACCTTGATATTCATGATAAGGGCCACTTGCAAGCCAATGATTAAGGCCTCATATTCAGCCTCATTTTTGTGCATGGCTTGTTAATCGAGCAGGAGGTGTGTGTAACTTCCCCTTCAGGTGACTTCAGGACGATGCCTGCCCCTGCTCGGACTCTTGCGCTGCCATATGCAGTCGATTCTATTCTTGATGCCCCATCGAAATACAACTGTCAGGTGGCTGTTTGCAACTAGTTTACTTCGAGGGTCTCATCTTCTGGTAGCTCTGTGATGAGCGGGGAATTTTCTGGGACAGGATGAGCCGCGAAGAAATCAGCCACTGCTTGCCCCTTGATTGCCTTTTGAGGGATGTACTTGATGTCGAACTCCATCAGTATAACAGCCCACTTGCCTATTCTCCCCCTCAACGCCGGTTGGGAGAGGATGTATTTGATGGGGTCGGCCTTAGAGATCAGCCTAACCTCATGCGACAGCATGTAGTGTCTCATTTTCTTGGCTGCAAACACCAAGGCTAGGCAAACTCTTTCAATTGGAGAATACCTTGCTTCTGCCCCTACTAACCTTCGACTGAGGTAGTAGAGAGCTTGTTCTTTTCCTTCCTCATTTTCCTGTGCCAGCATAGCCCCCAGAGAATGTTCTGTAGTTGCTATGTATAGGATGAGGGGGCGGCCTTTAATCGGAGCACCCAGTACTGGGGGCGTGTTCAAGTATGTTTTCAATTGATCCAGAGCATTCTGTCACTCCTGATTCCATTTAAAAGGGACATCTTTTCCCATCAGCTTGTGAAAAGGGTGACATCGCCCAGACAAATTTGAGACAAACCTACGAATGTAGGCCAGTCGTCCTTGTAGTGACCTGAGCTCAGTCAAATTCTTTGGTGGCGGCAATTCTTGAATAGCCTTGATCTTGACTGGGTCAATTTCTATTCCTCTATACCGGACAACGAAGCCCAAGAATTTGCCACTGGATACCCCGAGTGCACATTTCATCAGGTTCATTTTTAGCTCATACCGCCTCAGCCTTTCAAATACGACCCTGAGGTCAGCCAGGTGGTCTTCTCTCCTCTTGGTTTTGACTACTAGATCATCAATGTAGCACTCCACCTTCTTGTAAAGCAGCTCATCAAAGATCTTTGTCATTGCCCTCTGGTAGGTTGCCCCCGCATTGCGGAGTCCGAAGGGCATTCTTTTGTAGTGAAAGATCCCTTTAGGTGATCTGAAAGCGGTGTGCACCCTGTCCTGTTCGGAGATCCAGATTTGGTTGTAACCGGATGATCCGTCCATGAATGACAAGGCTTCATGTCCGTGGTTGCATCTATCATCACTTCAGTGATTGGCACCGGAAAATCATCTTTTGGGCAAGCCTTGTTCAGATCCCGAAAATCCACACAGATCCGGATCTGTCCATTCTTCTTTTTGACGGGGACGATGTTTGCTAACCAGGTGGTGTACTGGTTTTCTTCAATAAAGTCCACATCTATTAACTTATCCACCTCAGCATAAACTTTGTTTATTAACTCCGGCCTCATTCTCCTAGGGGACTGCTTGACCGGTTCGATTTTCAGGTCAATTGCCAAGATGTGCTGTGCCACATCAGGGCTGAGTCCCGGCATCTCTTTATAGGTCCAGGAAAAACAGTCCCGGAACTCTTTTAGCAGCAGAATATACCGCTGCTTCTCTTCTTCTGAGATGAGGGAACTTAAAAAGGTTGGCCTGTAATCTTCCTCCGTGCCAAGGTTCACTTCTACCAACTCATCGACCGTGGCTTGGCCACCGTCTTCAAACTCTTCCGGCACCGGTTGGAGGTCCACAAAACCTTCCTCATCAGCTTCCGCCTCTAGCACTTCTATGTACTCTCCTTGCTGGCCCGCATCTGGCACATCCTTTTCAGTCAATTCTGTCTGTTGGGCTTCTTGGCTCAGGTTTGTTGAGATGACCATTGTCACCTCTTGCTCTCTCGTCTTTTCTAAGTATGTAGAGGCTAGCTGGGCAGCCTTACCATCTCTGTTTTCTTCATCTATTGGAAACTTACGGGTGGCAGGACGCTCCACGGAGATACATGTGGGAGGTACTGTTGCCCCCTGAGGAGATTCATTACTTGTATCTGTAGTCGTGTCTCTTTCTTCAGGATAGTCATCATAGACCACTCCTGATGGGATCTTTTCTACTTGGTTAGCTATGCTGATCATGCCAACGGTGTAGTTTTCCCCCAATGATAGACCGAGTCCTGGATGCTGTGTGATTTTCAGCAAGTCCCTGTCCATATTTGGTGGGTACCACAGTTTTCGGAACATCTCCCTCCGACTAAGACGTTGATGAAAAGGGATTTGTTGACTTTCGGCCAGTCTGGTGACCGTGCTGGACATGTCTGGGAACCCTATGATTGGCACCAAGGGATCTCTAGTCTCTTCAGGGATTTTGCAGTCATCGTCCCTTCTCATTGGTTCCTCTTCAGCCGCGTAGAAGACTGTAAAGCGGCCACCTGGGTGAGCTATCACCATGGTTTTCAATGCTCTCACAGTCTGGCAATCTATTTTAGCGGCGGTTTTATAAGGCCTTCTGGGACCAGAATGAGTTCTGGTTTCTTTTCTTCTATTTGCCCAGTTGAATCATATCTGCTAACTTGGGCATCACATGATTGTACCTCTGCCTCTTCAGCTAGTGCGGGCTCTGCAGCAGCGATCCCTAGTGGTGGTGGCGGAAACCACTCGTCGTCGGCAGTGATTTCTTTTGCTTCGCCCTTTTGAGGGACTTGACCCTCTGAGTGTTCCGGTGGAAACCACTCATAGGAGACAATGCTCTCTTTCTCTTTGCCCTTCTCGGGATTTGACTTTTCGAGTGCCCCTGATACAGATCCGCATCAAGGAGGTGACACTCATATACTTCAAATGGGTGTGCGTCAGCGAAAACCCTTTGCTCTTGATCTTCTTTCACGTATTTGATGCACTGATGCAAGGTTGATGGGATGACTCCATTTTGATGGAGCCAAGGCCGACCCAGCAGAGCCTTGTAAGACGTGCTTGCGTTGATCACATGAAATTGGACCTTTGTTTTGAAGTCCCCCAGAATCAAGTCGAGCTCCACGACCCCTAGTGGTACTTCAAACTTCTGGTTAAAACCAGCTATTCTGACATCATGCACGGAGGTGAGGTGCACATTGAAGTGATACTTCTGGTAGATCTTGTACGGCAAAATGTTGACTGCTGCTCCAGAATCTACCAGAATTCTGTTCAGGGGCAGCCCATTCAATTGCCCCCTCATGTATAATGGTCTATTATGAGTGGCCATGGGGAGGAGCATGTCCTCCGGGTGAATGTGATAGACGTAGCATTTGCAACGGCGGCCTCTACCTGTACCTCTGCTAGGCAGGTCTCATACTGCGATGGGGTTTGTAGGGCCGCGATCAACGCCTTCCTAGTCTCCTCACTTAATGATAGGATCTTCCAAACACTGAACCGTGTAGGGATCTTCTTTAGCAGCTTGATGATTCGGTCTTCCGCCCCAACGTCATCTAGCTTTGACTTTCCTTTGTCCTTTTCACCATTCTTGGCCTGGGGCCTGCTGACTGGTCCATTTTTTTCATCTTCGGGCTTCTTTTGTGCTATTAGGGGTTTGGGCAATGCCTTTGCCTTCTCTTCTGCTGCCAGGAACTCAGCGAAAGATGGGACCGTGCCCCCGGTCTCTTTGCTGACATAGAGCCCCGGAGGCGGTGGAACTTGCACCCCTCGAACCTCGGGCTCTGGTATCTCATAGGAGGGTTCACCTCGGAAGATGATATTTTGATTAGCTAGGGGGGGGGGGGGCGCCCCCATTTCTTTCCGGACCTTGTTATAAACTCTTGACCTGAAGCCCCGACTTGATTAACGTCATTCGGGGAAGGGTAGAATTCATCTTCTGCGTGGTGCTCCACCAGACCCAACAGAGAGGAGATTGTGTTGCATGAGAGAGTTGCAGCTGTCTTCTTCTTCTTAGATCTTCTTTTCTTCTTCTCTTGTTTTGGTTTCTCGGTTTCCTGCCCCCAGAATAAATCTTCTTGGGGTTGAGGCCTCTCTTGTTCAGTAGGTGTCTTCAGGGTCAGCTTCTCGAGCTCTTCCCATGGCACATATTCTTGCAACTGAACAGGATATCTGCTTGGTTGCTCATATTCATCCAATTCATCGATTAACGCTTGTAAGCGCTCGAGTGAAGGGCTGCCCCCTCTATATAATGGGAGAGGCATTCGACGCCTTCTATTATCGGGGCTCCTCTGGATGACAATCCTGGGCTCTATTGGGTGCCACACCGGGGTGACAGTTGGCACGGGTGGCTGAGGCGTCACTCCCCGAATATGTACTTTTGGAGCCGGCTTCTTCTCCGGCCTCTTCTTCGTCTTGTTGGGTACTTTCTGCCACTCCTCATGCTCCCTGATTGGGGTGAGGATAAGACTCTCATAGGTTTTCTCCGTGCTGGCCTCGGAGATCTCTTCTGGCAACTGTTGATATATGGAGATCATGTTAGCTGCAGCTTGCCGGGTGGGCAGCTCATGCGGCTGGGGCGGATATACTTTGTAGTCCCCCATCTGCAATTCTCCTTTCTTGATCAAAGACTCTATGATGTCTTTGAACACATAGCAGTCTTCAAGAGGGTGCCCCAGGATCTAATGGTATAGACAGTATCGGGGATCATCCTTCTTTGCAGCTTGATCATGCCTCTTTAGTGTTGGAAGGGTGATCTTGTTATACCTGATTCCCCAATCAAACAACGTTTTGGTCTTTTCCTTGGGGAAAGAGTACAACTTCCTCATCTTATCCTGAAAGGGGATGACCTTTCTCTTTGGTTCAGTTTTGTTACTGGAGGTTCCGGCCGCCGCCTCGCCTTCATCTCTCTGCTTTTCAAATGTTTTGAGGTCTACTGCATGGACCTCCTTCCCGGCAGGCTTCTTATCGGCCGCTTGGCCTTTTGATTGGCGAATGAATTGGCGGGGTACTTGGTCATGAATGCCTCAATTTCCGCCACTATGTTGTTTAATCTGTCAAATGACCGGATTTCCACTCCAATCATTCTTTCCAACAATTCTCTCTTCAAATTTTGTTTGCAGATTTGTACAACATCTTCTTGGTAAGGAGGACGCTTGCATCTCATACTAAGGTTTCTCCACCTCTGGATATAATCCAGTGCTGATTCATTGCTCTTCTGCCCGGTAGCATAGAGTTCGGCCACTGTCACCTCCCTCTCGGCAATGTAGAATCTCTCTCTAAATTTCTTTTGCATGTCGGTCCAGTCAGATATGGACCCTGCTGGCAGACTGGAATACCATTCAAATGCCAGGCTCGTTAGGAGGATCCGAAGAACTTCAGCAAGTATGATTCATCGGTTGCTAAATCTCCCATCACATTGACGTAATAGGAAATGTGTTCTTTTGGAGATCCTCGCCCGTTGAATTTTTTGAACTTCGGGGGTTTGGTGACACCTGGAGGCAATCTTTTTACGGCATGGTATGCAGGGTAAGGTACCCTATATGCATCAAAAGCCATTTGCTCTCCATCTCCCCGTTCAACGAGCTTTATGTCAATTAGCTGCTCCACCATGAGCTTGTTGATGGCGGCTGGGTCCACCTGTTGAGGGTAGAAGTGGGCCAGTTGATTGTCAGGAGTGTTGATAATAGCCACCGGCGGTACCGGGGGCGGCTCTTGATCTTCCAATTGCTGCTCAGGAGCATGAGCAGGCAACAACTGTTGTTGCGCAGAATAAGCTTGCTGCGGCTGATATGGTTGTTGTTGCTGCTGGAAGAACTGCGGCTGCAAGAGGTTGTATTAAGCCTGTGAGCGTGGCTGCTGAGCCATAGCCACAGGGGATTGTCGTGGCTGTTCATTTGCTGGCCGCACGAGGGTACGTTGAGCCGAGGCCTCAATCGACCCCACGGTCCCTTGAGGGGTTTCTCCTGAGCCCTCCACTTCTCGGGATGCTTGTCCCTCAGTTCCTTTACCTCTAATATGCCGTTTGAGCTCTGCGATCTCGGCTTGATATTGCTGCAACAATTCCATGATGGCTGGGTCTATGGGTGCAGCAAGAGGGATCTGTTGCAAGGTACCCCCAAAAGTTACATCTGGTGGTGGCAGCGGTGGAGGAATATCATCATTACCCCCACTACCCTGGGCAGTGACCACGTTGGCAGTGACCGCTACCATTTGTGCTATGGGAGCATTTTCACGTCCATATGCGGCCGCTAGGGCCGCTGCCGCTGCTACCCTCCTGGTGACAGCACCAGGTCTTTCCGCCAATTCTGCCAACTCTTCGCTCCCAGCGGGTAAAGCCCCATATCGGCCCCGCACGCCGGCCATGTGGCACAAGAAGATTTTGAGGTCCCCGTACCGGTCCTTTTCAACTCTCCGGGGAGGAAAGGTCAGTCTTTGAAAAATAGACACCCGGGATTTGACCCTCCCAGGTTGCTCATGGTCGTGTCCACAAGGAACATCATTTTCACCCGAACTGCTCTCAGCTTCAGCTCGTGGATCTTCTGTGGCTCTTGATCGTCTCAACCTCTGCAGAGGAGAGGTGGTGAGGCCGAGTATATGGTCGCGTGACCTATGGATCTTTTTCTGACGGCACTGGCGTGCGGCCATAACAGCAGGTGTCGGTCGACCCCCCCGAACAGTTGGGATGTGAGCAGATCGACGTAGCTCTCTTCTCTTGTCATGAAAGCGGGCATAAGCACATGCCCCCCCTTGTTGCACTCTTGTCTTGAAGCCTCTGGGTGGCCTCCGGCGGTTTGGGATTTCCACAGCAACTGTTTCTCTTGGCGCCTCTTCTTCTCTTAGTTCAGCTTCTTCCATTATGTTCTTTTGGATCCTTTTTGGCCTCCAAACCTGCTTGAACTTGACAGGCTTAGGGGCCATTTTGCCCTTAAAGGTGTTGGCCATTTCTCCATTCCCTGCCAAAGCTTGAAACGAGTTTTTTCACGGGTACTGCCGCTGTGACCCGCTCTGGTATGGCCTCAATCTTTTAGCCTGCAGATGGATTCTAAGGTCTCCGATCCGCAAGCTTTTCCCCGAGGTGGATACTCGTGCTCGACGAGTAACAATGTTCTCAGCTTCTGTTACTTGTTGAGGACATATATTGACCTTCTTTCCTTTGCTCTTGATGTGGTTCCCATGTTCCACGTGATGAACGTGGCAGCTCAGCTTCTTGGCAATCTGATTGACCTCAGCTTCTGGTGCCGCTTCAACCTTGGCTTTCGCTTCTGCTTCAGCTTCTGGGTGGAGGATGTCGACGAATGCGACCCCCAAGAAGTTGGGGAACTCCACCACCGGAGGAAAGCTTCCAAAGCGGGTCGGGATGGCGAGGTAGCCATACCTCGCATGGTCCTGGACGACTAGAGGTCCGAAGCGTACTCCCGCCATTGTCTTTTAGTACCTATTAGTCAATTCAAAATGATAGTCAATATCAATTATGTAAGGCCACATGGCTTTCTATTCTGGAAAAGAGATGAAAAAGCTTGGTCCCACCGGGCGTGCCACGCTGTGGCAATGGAAAATTTCCCAATTTATAATTTATTTGTTTATCATGGTTCTCATGTTCTCATGGATGCGTATTGCTAATCCAAATCCCGTCGAACGCTACGCGAGCGATAATGACGAGAGATGAATCGGCAATTTACATAGCACAGGCGTGCCAGCCACCGAAGTGACAACCAATTGTTCTGCCTCCGAGAGTCGAAGGACTTTAGGTCTATTGTGCGCACCGTTTGACTTCGTCAAACGAAAGTGGGTGTCGGGTCCTGGACTAAAATCCGGTCGTTGCCTAAGCGCAACGGCGTTAATTACATCCCTCTGAGAGGGAAAACCCTTGATTAATCGCCAGATTAGAAAGTCTCGTGGCCTTAAAACGGAAACATCCGATAAAGGTATGAAGTGCATGCTGAAGTGAAACTAAAATAGCAACACGAAATATTTCTATTGATAGCATTTGACACATTGTGATCATTATCATCTTTTGTATGATTTTGGAGGATTTTATCTGCTTATTCATTAGATATTTGTCAATTAATGTCAATTGTGCTGCTCTTTATTTCATTTAAAGCACGATAACTATAGCTGTGCTGGTGAGTCGGCAGGCTGCTGAGTCGGCCAGGCTCAGTTGGGCAGGCGCTTGAAACGGCTAGGTGGTTTAGTTAGGCAGATAGATTGAGTTGGGCAGCTAATTGAGTTGGGCAGATGCATGAGTTGGGCAGCTGGCTGAGTTGGGCAGATAGACTGAGTTGGGTAGCTGGCTGAGTTGGGCAGATGCATGAGTTGGGCAGCTGGCTGAGTTGGGCAGCTGGCTGAGTTGAGCAGGTAGCTGGGTTGGGCAGTTGACTGAGTTGGGCAGATGGATGAGTTGGGCAGACCACCACAACACTGCCGAATCACCTAACCAACATAGCTTTCGGGGTCTTTTAATCACACAAAGTCTTTTGGTCTCATAAAGATGCACAAGAAAAAATTCTGCGGTACCTCCCCTTTTCTCATGACGCAAGAGAAGGGCGCGATACTCGTCCACCATGATGGAGACGGTACCAAAACAAGGTGTTAGCCACGCGCGGCACCACCTAAATAGCACACGGTACCAATTCCTGAGGCATGGCCACGGGGAATTGATGAGTACCGGGACCAAAAGCAAGTAATCTCATAAACCAAGACTTGTAGGCTCATCACGCATGAGGCTCGCCGACTCACCGGTTCAAATCTCTTCACTGATTCGGTGAGTCGGGAGCCTGCCGATTCCTTGCCGACTCACCCTCCAGAGACATAAGACGGTTTAAATTTCGCAGGAAAATTCGGCAGCACCTCCCCCGGACTCATGAGATGTGGGGGAGGTGACGGTATCCATCCACCATAATGGAGATGGTACCAAAGCGGGGTATTGGCCGTGTACGGCGCTACCCAAGTGGCACACGGTACCGGTTCTCAGAGCAAGGCTACGGGGAACCGATGAGTACCGAGACCGAAAACAGTCCGATGGACAACCCGATAATATACGAGTCTAGGAACTCGGGCATAGATATCGTGTTATCTAACCCGAGGTCTCATAGAGCCTCATTCATCATTTTTTTTTATGTGAGATGGAAGCCCCCGTTTGCGACAGAATAGCATTCAAATCACGGAAAACACGGGTGCTGCCCGGGTGAGTTGGGAGCTAGGTGAGCTGGGAGCCAGGTGAGCTGGGAGCCAGGTGAGTTGGCCAGCAGGCCAGGTGAGTTGGCCATAAGCTCTCTCAACGGGACGGCACCCAAATCACATCGAAATGACTCGAAATTTTTATGGGAGGGACTGACATACATGTCAAGCAACCCGGTCTCTTTAGACGGTGAAACGCCATGCCGATTGATCGCAGATCGCAAAAGACATGCGCACTGCCCAGGTGAGTTGGCCAGCAGGCCAGAAACATCTATTTAACACCGGATGTCCGCCCAAATCACATCGGAATAACACGAAATTTTTATGGGTGGGACTGATATACATCCCGGTCAAATCCAGACTCTTACACGAGCGAAACCCCAGGCCGATCGGTTCCAGATTGCGGAAAACACGCGTGCTGCCAGGTGAGTTGGCCAGCAGACCAGGTGAGTCGGCCACGAGCTCTCTCAACGGGATGGCACTCAAATCACGTCGGAATAACACGAAATTTTTATGGGAGGGACTGACATATATGTCAAGCAACCCGGTCTCTTTAGACGGTGAAACGTCATGCCGATTGATCGCAGATCGCAAAAAAAACGCGCGCGCTGCCCAGGTGAGTTGGCCAGCAGGCCAGAAACACCTATTTAGCACCGGATGGCCGCCCAAATCACATCGGAATAATCCGAAATTTTTATGGGAGGGATTGACATACATGTCGAGCAATCCAGCCTTTTTGGACAGCGAAATGCCGTGCCGACTGACTTTAAAACACCGAAAACTCACTATCAAGTGAGTCGACCAGGCTATGGAGATGCAGTTCTCAAAGTCCGGATATGACTTGAGCATTCAGTGGGAGTGAGAAGCTGTTTAACATGTTAAGAATCCCTTTGTAGACTTTGAACGGGGAGTAGGTATCATTTACCTAGCCCATTGTGTTCAGAACCAAGAGGAATAGTGAAACGGTGGAGGAAATCTTCATGGTACAGAAAGGTTGCACAGAAAAGGAACATATGCAAGACTCTACTGAACCCACTTTAAGGTAGGCCGACTGGTACCCATTGGACCTCTGTACCAACTCCCCTTTGAATGAAATGAGGTACTAGATTACCTCTTTCACTATTTCGGGAGTAGGCCCCTTTTTGCTTTCAAAGAAAGAAAGAACATGACACATCATCATGGATAGAAACAATAAAAATTAAAATATAAACACGAGCAATACTCTTCTGGACATGCTTTCACGCAAGGACACAACAAGGAAAACATTAAATGCACATGTCTTTTCAACCCTCAAGCATTAACATCTCTTGGTGAGCAAACACATGCTCCCATGGAAAAGGTCACGTACATAGAGCATAAGGAGAATAATAATAATAATAATAAAATACAGCATAAGAAAGGGAGAGGGGGTAGGAGGCACAAGGAACGAAGCTAAAAAAAAAAGCAAGGAAGCCAACAGCGGCTGGGTTGGTGGACTGGACAGCACCCTCCCTTTCCCTCTTTCTCTTCTTGGCTTCTACCTGGAAAAGGCCCACCCGATCCACCTCCCTCCAAAGCCTTTCTTCTGATGCTCCTCTCCGCCAGAACCACCCAACCGAGCTCCTCTCTCCCCCCTTTCTTGCTGCTTACGCCAAAGCCTCTCACCCCTTTTCCAAGAAGTTGCAAAAGACCGATCTGGTGGCTTCTCTTGGAGGAGGCCTTTTTATAGTGGGGGGTGAGAGCTTCCTTAAAGTGACCCCCAGCATGGGGCACTCTTGGGCCATTAGATAGTGGGCCAATAAGTGGGCTCACATCTTGTTTCATTTTTTTTATTTTATCTTTTTTTGATGTCCACAGGGCCGTCGGTCAACACAAACACACATAACCCAACCATAAGCTCAGTACACCAAAAGTCGGTACGAAAACCCGTCGTGATGCTAATAATTGGTTGGCCTGCAATCAATCGACTATTAGATAGATGCAACCCACCTAGCAACACCACTAGGACTTGCCCATAGGGATGTCATTTTTAGCTAATGAATGCAACAGGTCAATCTGCCGCATTCCCCACCTGAAGGTCCCAAGGGCAGAACCTGTCCTGGGGTCTACGCTAACACCCCAAACTAGAACTAGGAAGCTCAGATGATAACGCGTCCCCCAATACAGACGCCTTAGTAACCCGTAGGTACGGGACAATGCAACAAGATTTAAACCTAATGCGTCGAAGGAACAAACCGTGACATGAATGTGCCCGGTCTTTCCGTCACGGCATAAATGGGTCGAACGGACCCATCACGACACTAATACGGCAGACACCTTCACTAGTAACACGTCAAACGTGTTACTAGTATGAAGGTCGACCTAGGGATATAGCATCCCAAGGGCCACCCACACCCACCACACACATCACATGAGGGACGGGAGCACGGGAACGCCCTAAACTAGAATCATGAAGCTTAGATGGTAACATGTCCCCCAATACGGACGCCTTAGTAATGCGTCGGTATGGGACGATGCCATAGGAAACCTAACGCATCAGAGGAACAAACTGCTACATGAATGCGTCTAGTCTCTCTGTCGTGACATAAATGGGTCGGACGGGCCCACCGTGACACTAACACGTCTGACAGGGCAGACGCCTTCACTGGTAACACGTCCAATCGGCCCACTGTGACACTAACACGTGAAACTAACATGTCCGTCTGGGAAGACGCCTTCACTGGTAACGCGTTGCACAAGGTTGATGCATTACCAGTGCGAAGACCGATTCAGAGATAGAGCATTCCAAAGGCTACCCACACACACCACATGAGGGAGGGGAGCACGGGGAAGCTAGAAAACACGTCTAGAAAGCCAAAGAAACTTCGATCCACTCTGATCGAGTAGGGAACAAGCATCCCTACCTTCAAATGAAGAAACCGACCTGTTGGAGCCCTTGTTGTGTGAATGACTACCTCCTCCTCGCTGCACGCAAGCCACACAATGCCAAGCCACCTCAATCCTATTCGAAACACACCAAAAGAGGGAGAGGGGGAGATCTCCCACCGGAGGGGGAGAAGGGAGACGATAGAGGAAGGGGAAGAAGGACGTCGGCCAAGGCTTTAAGCCTTCGATAGCCAGAACGCATCAAAGTGACATGCCGCGTTAACAACCTTAATGTGTCCTGTCACCCTGCCGTGACACCAATGCATCCGCGAGGACAACAACGACAACCGTACATGTCGTACTGACATGCCTGCTGTGTTGACAGGTGTTAGATGACCCACATAGAAGACTAACGCGTCCAATTGACCAGGTGTGACACAAAAAATGATGTGACTTAACACGTCACACGGCAAAGACGCCTTAGAGACACTAACACCTCACTAACGCGTCGCCCAAATCAGACGTGTTAGGAGCCAATCACCTAGAATGCGGAATAGGAACCTGGGGTATTAGTATTACACCAACTGTGTGACCCTTGCACCACAGACATTTAGGCTCATGCCAGGAACATGTTCATAAGCAACCGATTGCCAAAAACTGCCAATGCCATCATCAATCCAGATTCCTTCTAACAGAGGCGCTTCTCGGGCTATCTCCACACACAGCCTTTCAAAACTTCTCATGCTGCCACTTAACGTGACTCCATCGACTTTGATTGGCTTGCCTATAGCTGAAGCGATGGTACTCAAGTGGAAGATTGCGCAATCTAATCAACAGGGGGGGGGGGGGGGGCAAATCTGATGCAGTTGTTTTCTAGCTAGGCTTGAACCTGGGACACTATCTCTGCAATCCCACATGCATTCCTCTGTAGATCCATGGCCCTGAAGTCAGGACCTCATCGACATACCTAGCATTGGGAAGCTCTGCTAAAATGACTCCTTGAGATAGCTAGCATTTTGAAGTTGGGTTGCCACCTCCCCCAACTGGAGCTCAGGAATTGCATGAGGACTTCATCCCCAACTCGTCCATTCCACACCTGTGCTAGTTATATCCATCTTTTTTAGGCTCCACAGGAAGAACCACCTTATTTCCGCTGATTGCACCTAATTTTTCCTTGTCAGAAGAAGAGAAGAATTTCTCGCCAGCATTGACTGTCGAGTCACCCATGAAAATGGTTTTTTCCAGATTGTTTAGAAAACCTGCCCTCCAGTCCGGCAACCGCCGGTGAAGCGCCTTCCGTTGATGTCGGAGGATTCCCATCGGAAATAAATTCCCTGGGTACCTCCTCATTATTAGTATAGTGCCACCCCACCCACAGCAGGATCCACCTAGTCAGAGGCCACCACTGCATGCCGACCGAGCTCCACTCTCGGCACACGGCCAGGAGAGAGCGGCTCGCCCGGGTGTGAGGCTCCACCGCCGCCGGCAGAACCGAAAACGCCGCCCTCTCCAATCCAAGCACCTGTCTTAACACCATCCCGGGCCGCTCCGCTCACTCCAACCTCAGCACTCCCTTCGCTCTTCCCGCTCTCCCCGGCATTCTCCCCGCTCTCATCCATGGCCCTGAGTTGTTATGCGACTTTGTCTTTCTGTGAAACAGAAAAGACCATTGGACACAGGATTCGACGGCAATGGAAGCTAGCAAGGCAAAAGCTCTTCTGTACTGTGGACTCTCACCGATTTGAAGGGTTGTTTGGAAACCTGACGAAAAAGATAGAATTTTAAATTGCCTTCACCGACAACATGATTTTGACAAAGACGATGATACCGAAATTGTGTTGTCAAAAAGATGTGGGTTAGCATTAAAAAAAAAAAAAATCAAAACACGATTTCGACATGGTTAAAAAAGTGTTAAAATACTACGCGACAGGTTAATCTCATCGCCTTTGCTCAAATCGGCTTTTCCATCTATTTTTGCGTAGAGAAGAGAGAGAGAGAATTATTTCTATCTATCTCCATTCTCTTGCCAAAATCGATTCACATAAAATTTGATGTCCGATGAAAAATATTTGAAAAGATTTCTTGCTTTTCTGAAACACCAAATCGCCTAAAAAACGTTTTCAAACACTATCTTAGTCCGTTCTCTCAATATTCTCCACGAAATGGCAAATCTAACGTGGGTTAAAATAAATATCCATAAATTTTCTGTGGCGGCGCGTAGCATTTGAGTAGTCAAATCTGTCTTCACTCTTCATATGTTTATATTTTTCTCATAGCAACAAATGTTGTTCATATGTCACAGTCGTCTCCTTGTCCCAAACAAAATATGTCACGTCCTCATTGTAGTAGAGAAATATTCTACATTCCTGGTAAGAAAGTTGGTGGGTACACTATTTCTGTGTGATAATTACAAAATATCTTTCTAATATGTATAGGTATGGAACTACCAACTTCTATATATATATATTACTTAAAAAATAAATTAATAAATTTTTTTATCAAATATTTAACTTATTTTTTAATTCTTAATAAAATTATAATTTATTATAAAAAAATTATCTTCTATTAAAATATACGTTAAATTCTGTTACAATAAAAATCTCTCTATTATAATAAAAAAAAAACTCTGAATTAATTTGCCATAACCTTCCTACATAAGTATAAGCTACAATTCTTCTTCGATTAGTTGTCGTGGGAAGAAACACGTGATAACATGTATCAATTGAGGGGTGTTTTCCCTCTTATATTTATGCAAACAAGATTGTTTAGTGTTTATATTATGCAACGATATTTATTTATTTTAATTCGGTATACGTACTTAGAAGCACTTTTAAATATATCTATATGGTGAAGTTGTGTATATTAATAATACATATAGTTGCTGCCAGTCGTTGGGTTGCTAGTTGCTATCTCCATTAATTGCCATCTATTGTCGCAGTCCACATCATGCTGGCACCCCATATACACAAACATGACATAAACCAATCTATATAAACAGTAAGCATTTCTTTTATCATTGAGGTATACAATGTAGTAACTTTATGTTTTATCGTCACTCGTCGATGATTGCTGGAACATGAGGCTAATTTTAAGGTAAGATATATAGAAGATATTGTCATTATTCTCTCTTTTGTCGTACATAATGTCATCCTCATGCATATTAAGAATATACAAATTTTTGTATCACATCACTTCGTCTAAACATACTGAGTCATTTTTTATGTAGAAATTTTTTATAACCTAGTAATATTTATTGCAAATGTCGATTTGTAATTTTGTTGCAAACTGAGTCCACTGACTTTTTTTTTTTTTTTGGTAAGTTGAGACATAAATTTCCGTTACTTAAAGTCATGACTTACATCATAAAAACAGATACCGTGCTCATCTAAAGAGATCAATGACAGAAAACATAAAAAAAAAAAAAAAAAAACTACTACTGAGATACACGGATCAACCTTTAGGGAGGATCCCAAAAAACAACCACGAAGCATTCATATCCCAGTTCCTGCGTAAGCACAGAAACCCATCACGGATTGAGATTGGCACTCCTACCCACCCTTGCTAATCAAAACGCGGCCTCGTTGCCTTTTCTGTTAATATAGGTGAATCTCACACCCTGCCTCCTCTTTAATTTTCTAAGTCTTTTCTGTTAGAGAAGAATTTAATGTACTTAAATTTTATATTTTATATTTGTATTTTTCTTTTTTTATTGGTCAATAAAAAAAAAGACACTATACATCCATCCAATGAAAAATAAAAAATACAAATACAAAGTATAAAATTTAAGTACACTAAACTTTTCTCTTTCTGGTAATATAGGTGAATCTCACTTCCCACCTCCTCTTTAATTTCCCAAGTATTTCACAAGAAAGACCTCTTGTATATTGAGTCCACTAACTTGATCACGTGTTTTGGGTAGGGCTGTAAAAGATCCAAGCCGAGCCAACTAACACTCTGCTCGAGCTTAGCTTGTTCATTTTTAGATGAGTTCGAACTCGACTCGATACTCGTCGAGTATTTGTACATTCGTGCTTGACTCATTAAAAATTTTTGATGTTCAAACTAAACTTGTTAAATGACTTGTTTACATAAACAAGCTCAAATTCTAACTCAAATTTGAGCTCAAGAGCTTAGGAAAGATGGTTTGGCTAAAGGGCTAGGAGAACTATTTTATAAAAGCTAAGTTCACCACAAAAAACTCTTATATCCGATATGGGACTATGGAATACACACGATAAGAGCACAACGGGTGCAGGGGGTGGGGTAGTCGAAAAATGCCACCGTGACACTGCGGTTGACGTCCGGCTCCGTCGGAACCGCCAGGTGAGTGTCTGCATCATCGAAGATGGCGTTGCTAGGCCTAAAACTCTATCGCGTTCACTCCATTGGGAATCTGCACTGCCAAACATCCGCACTATCAACGACGACATTGTGACCGCTGTGAACTCCATCCGGCACCGACGGGGCTGCCTATGGTGCCCCTTAGCTGCACCGACTGTCGGGTTGGGGATCGAGTCCACCTGTAGGAGGAAGAAGATGACTATAGTGCCTAAGGCCCTTAAAAAATTTAGATTTTGTGTTCATACCATTTGCATGAGTTGATTAAAACCAGATTTTATGTATACATTACCGACTGTCGAGCTAGGGTCGAGCCCACCTGCAAGAGGAAGAAGATGACTGTGGTGCCTAGGGTCCTTAAAAAACTAGATTTTGTGTTCATACCCTTTGCATGAGTTGATTAAAATTAGATTTTATGTATATGCCTCTGTTTGCTTGATTTATGTATATACACCCCCACATTTAGTCTTTTACATCTCATAAGTATTTCATACATTAATAATAATTCTATAAAAATAAATAAATATGTTTATGTTTTCATACTTATCATAAAAAATTCGAGTGTATTAACAAATATCAATTTGAGTATATTAATGAGTGACTTATCGAGTATCTAAACAAATATTTTATTAAGTATCTTAACAAGTTACTAGCGAGCATAATCGAGTCGAACATATCTTCATTCAAGTTTAACTTATTTATGAACCAAATTTATTTTTTTATTCAAACTCAATTTATTAATCTAATAAATGAGTTGAGTCGAATTTTTATGGAACTGAATTTTAAATTATTCGTAGAATTAATTTTGGAGTGTGGGGGAAAGAGATGTGGGACTCACTTTCCTTTTTGTCCTCAGATTATGCTATGTAATGTGGCAGAATGAGGCCTTGGTTTTGCAGTAAATCCACCAATTAAGATTTGAACTGGCCTTTTAAATACTTTCCCAAGAGGATACTTGGGAACATGAGAAGATTAATTAGATCACGAAGAGTCGAACTTTTAGCAGACTCTATGATGAATACAGATTTCAATGTGTCAGAACTAAATAAAAATTTTTAGTACTTGCATAAAAAAATGTGGCATCCCCAAACACAATCTTAACAAGCAGCCCATCGACAAGAATCCCTTGTATGTACCCCCTGCGAAATATTTGCTCTAGCAACAAACTTGGCAGTACATACCACATCTCTAACACGTCAAGGTAAAAAAAAAAGAAAAAAAAAAGAAAGATCACATAACCTTGTTTTTAGTTTTTGCTTCACCTAATCTTTTGCAATTACCTGTTACTGAAAACCTAATAAACTCAACTTTTCTCCGGAGCAGCACATCTTTTTCAGTGTCTCTAGGGTTAATTTTTACGATTAGTTTCTTGTCCCTAAAAAGGACATGCCTGTGACAAAATTCAAGTTTCTTAAAATTAATATTATACAGTCAAAGTAACGATAATCTAAAAATTAATTACAAAAAGATTAAGGAGATAAAAAAAGGCAAGAGACCCAATGTACAACACCTGTTTACAAACTGGATTGCCACAAATCACATTTCTGCTTCCAAATCGGATCTGGGTCGGAGACTTGTTGGGCCATGATCCAACACGCGTGGCCCAAATCCCGGTCCCCCGCTCTGCTACCCTGTCACGTTAACGTCAGGAGCACTTGGCGTTTTGGGCCGCCGGAGGAGGAGGAGGAGGAGAGAAGGTACAGATTCTGGTTACCACTTTTGCTTGATCTCTTTTTGCTCTCTCCACATTCACGCAAAATCTAATATTATATTTGGAAAGAGAGATTTGCCCCCTCACAAGCCCAATAGTAACGCCCATTCTCTAATACTTTTGAATTGACCCCCCCCCCCCCCCCTCCCCTCCCTTTTCGTCATGTGATGTGGAGATCCTCTCTAGAGCATAGTTGTTATGATGTTAGCCCCTCTTGCACTTTGCACTCCCACAAAGGGAAGTGAACAGTTCCCAAAAGATCCGATTACATGTATACATCCGGTCAATGGTTGTGTTACTCATGTAGGGATACAAATCTTTCTTTCTCCAGTTGGACGATTCTTAATCAATAACTCGAGGATATGTGAATGGGGAAAGGATGTGACGGACAACGATAAGTGTCGAGGATACAGAATCATATTTGGATAGAAAAATATACATGTAAACCACAGCGACCTGACCACCAAGGCCAAGGCGATACATGAAAGCCTGTTCTGAGAGACCAACAGCCGTCCTTTCCCAGCAGGGGTTGGGGGAGGGGCATGGCCATTCGGTCATATTTTGTGGCACACTAGTGCGCATCGAATCCTCATTAAACTTAGTATTCTGAAATATATTTCTTTGATACAGACTACAGAGAGAGAGAGAGAGAGAGAGAGAGCAAGTCAAACCCAACAAGGAGGAATGAGAAAAACTAGTATAATGAAACGTCACGATCGGGTGAGAAAAGGATCCTTCTGAGAAGATACGGTGGCATTAGTCACAAGCTTGGGGTGGGGGGTTGTGTGCTTTTAATTTGCAGGATTTGGAGCCCGGGGATGTAGTGATCACGATCGAAAGAGTTAAACAAAAAGCCAGCTTCTTTTCTGTGCCCGTCCACTGTGGGGGAGTGGGCGGTTTGGGCACCTTGGCTCAAAACAACGCGGCACCTTTCACCCTCACGTCAACACCCCAAGAGGGGCGGCCTTCTCACCTCCCCCAAGGGCCGAAGGGAAGGAGGCATCCACACCACCACACCTTCCCCCTCCCTCTCACGCTACCTTATGTCATCAACATGATGGGGCACTATCTCATCTCTCCCCATTATCTTTAAAAAGGAGGGCAGTGACCACAGGCCTTGCGAAAGGAAAGGGGTCCCTCACAGAAATAGACAGGAAAATAAGACGTATTACTAGTTTAATATATATATTTATATATATCTCCACTCTACATATTGCTAGTTTAATATATACATATGTATATATCTCTCATCAGCCCCACCTCCCACCCCACAACGGATGCCCAACCTCCACTTGTCGCCGGCGCCACCCCCTTTTAAGGGTATCTCTATCCCGGTGGGAGGCAACACCCTTTTCATCGTGGCGCATTGTGCCATGACCAACAAACATACATGTGTCGATGAGATCTAGTCCAATGTGGTACGATGTGTGTGTGTGTTGATGAGATGGAATGTGCCGCGGGGTAGGGGAATCCCTTCTCATGAACAATCCATCCCTCCCCCAACTCCACTCCATTCAGAAGTATTTTTGAGCAGCATCGCCCAAAACAAACCCCCCACCGCGCACACAATTCCACAGGGTCACCTCACCTTCCGTCCGCCCCTTGCTGTTGCCGGTTGGGTTTATGCCTCCATCCCTGTCTTTGGGCCGAAAGCCCACAAGGAACTCATGCCACTCGTTCGACCGCGTGGCTCGTGTTGGGTCACTCTTGCCACGACGGACGGTGATCGACGGGGCGGGGAGGGCCCGCAAGGTAAACTACACTTGGGCCTTGTGGATATAAGGGCACAAGGAAGGAACTTATGCCCGGACTCGCCCATACGTGTGTATGGGTCACGACCCAGGAGCCACTATTCCACACCCCCCACCGCAAGTAGGTGGTGGTTGTAAAGGGATGTGCATGACTAGAGAGTGATGTCCCTTCTCACAAGATCACACAAGAACTTTCCCTTATATTTTTTTTAGGGGAGCCCAGCCCATAGAGTTGAGCTACCCCCCCACCCTCTTAAAACCCCTCCCCCTCCTCCCTCCCATATCTTAATACCACCATTAGTGCCGAGATTAGATCGTACTTTAAGGGGGGGATTTGGTTTAATGGGGCCACCACGAACAAGAGACGCCTCCCATCTTTATGTTCTCTTCCTCCTTTTCAGCCTTTCCCCTTCCCCTTCCCCTTCCCCTTCCCTCTCTTTCTTCTTCAGTTTCCCCTCGCAGGAAGGGCAGCTGAGTTGAAGAGGAGACTCGATTAAGGGTGGGTTTACCTCCTCTCGCCGTCTCCAAACCCTTTTCAAACCGCCGTTAAGCTGACCGTTGTGTCACGTGCGAGCGCCCCCTTCTCTCTCTCTCTCTCTCGGCCGTGGTCTCCGCAAGGGAGATCCCGCCCATGGCGAACGCCGTTACGGGTAACAGGTACGAGGAAGGGGGCGGCGGGAACGGCGGCGGCGGCGGCGGCGGGGGAGGCCGCCGAGGCTGCCCAGATGGACGCGGCAGGAGATCCTGGTTCTGATACAGGGGAAGAAGGTGGCGGAGAGTCGGGGGCGTGGGGGACGGGCGGGGAGCAGGGCGCATCACATGGGCGCCGCGGCGGGAGGGCTCGTCGGGGTCGGAAGCCCCGTGGAGCCCAAGTGGGCGACGGTGTCGTCCTACTGCCGGCGGCACGGGGTGAACCGGGGGCCCGTGCAGTGCCGGAAGCGGTGGAGCAACCTGGCCAGCGACTACAAGAAGATAAAGGAGTGGGAGCGCCGGAAGGGCGGGGAGGAGTCCTTCTGGGTGATGCGGAACGACCTGCGGAGGGAGCGGCGGCTGCCGGGGTTCTTCGACAGGGAGGTCTACGACATACTCGACGGAACGACGGAACCCGAGCCGGAAGAGGAGGACGACGAGTCGTGGCGCAAGGGCGGGACCGTAGAGCCCCCCCGCGCGTCGGGGGCTACGGCCGCGACGGCGGGGGACGAAGAGGAGGAGGACGCGGCGGCGGTGTTCGACAGCGGGCGCACCGCGGCGGAGGATGGGTTGTTCTCGGATTCGGAGCAGGAACAAGACGAGGGGGCAGAGGAGGAGGACAAGGAGGAGGAGAGGCCAGGGGCAACGGCGCCGGCGCCGCCGACGCTGGCCACGCCCATATCAGGTAACAGGAAATCCTAAACTTCTCCCAAAATCCTTCCCTTTTCACATGAACGTACCAATTCGATCGGCCATGGGTTATCGTTGCATGATCACAGAATAGAGAGAATCCCGGAGATAATATACTTCTTATCCTTCACCAAAAAAAAATCCAGATTTTCATGGGAACTGGATCGTGTACTTCTGCATATAACAAGTTCTATAGTTTTTCTCCTTGTGCCCATTTCCAATTATAGAGAAAATTCAGCAACTTGGGCAGCTCTGCATCAGGTAATGTGTTCTTCCTCAACATCGTAATCTCGTTGGGTCCTACGATTCGTTGTCGAGTTGTTTTCGGTGCTGTCTCTTCTATATCCTCAACAGTAAGTAGACGAGCAACGAATGGCCAACGCCCGCTTCTTCTGTCCCTTCAAGATTCTTCCTGATCCTTGCTTTTGGGGAGGCGTCTATGTCCTCGGTGGCCCTGCCTGTCTCTGTTCTCGTGGAAGTTCTTAGCCGGACCGTGGAAAACCTTTTCAAGTTATGTGTCCACTTCCTCCTCTCGGCGTTTTCTTTGACGGCCGGGGAGGGGAGGAAACCCGGTTAATTAACCCTGTTCGATGTGGCCTCTGAGAGACTCACCCGCAGAACAAGGAAAATTCTTTGGGTTTTCATCCGTGGGTCTTGTAATGGTTTAGCCATGAGACAGGAGAGAGAGATCGGAATTCTGAAAATAACGGAGTCACTTAATAATTTTTTTGGTAGCGTCTACAGGAAGATGGATGGTGCAATCATTAGATGATAGAAGTAAAGATTTTGGCTTGATACCTCGCTATAAGTCCTGCAAGACTTGGAGAATCCATATTAAAGCGCATCCTCCCGGCCGGTCATGGCATTAGGTGGAGAATTTGATGACATTTGCTGTTGTAGATTTTTTAACGTTTCACATAGACAACAGAGCTCTTGCTACTATTCTCTGCCGACTCAAATCCTTTAATTACCCATGCCCATCTTAACATCCACAGCTAAACAAGATATATGCTGGTTTACTTCTTGACATCCTTTGAACATATCCTGCCCAAGTCTGGGAAGAACTGTTTGACGTAGGTCCTCAAACTGTTTGTGGGAAGAAGACAGCAACTCCGATGAATATAACTGATGAGCTGTAACTGCACTCGTAAGGCCTGGTAGTGTGAAGATTTGAGTGGGAGCTGTCAACAGGAGGGGAGTGTAGCTCAGGGAAAAACCTGCCATTTTTCTGATCAGAGAGCACTTGATTGTGCAGGCATGGCAAGTGAGAAGCAGCAGCCTGAGGAGAACCCCGAGAAGGCGTCTTCGTCCCGGGAAGGACACAAGCGGAGGCGGACCTCGTCGGGGGAGGACGGCGAAGAAGACAACATGCAGACCCAGTTGATGGAGGTCCTCGAACGGAACAGCAGAACGCTGATGGCTCATCTGGAAGCCCAGAACACGAACTGTCAACTGGACAGAGAGCAGAGGAAGGAGCACGCCGACAGCCTGGTCGGCGTCCTGAGCAGGGTCGCCGATGCTCTGGCGAGAATCGCCGATAAACTGTAGCTGCATGGGGTGTGTGCAGACAGCACCGTATGGAGCACTCGCCATTTAACACCGGCCGGGGACGTCGGACGAAACCCACGACTCTACGGCGATGGCATTCCAAGTGATCAGAGTGTGGCTTCTTTCGGAGCTTCGTTAGGGGAACGAAAGTTGCGTAGTTTCTATTTATACAGACCACATGCAGTGCCATTTGGTCTCCCTGCCACTGCAGCGTTAGCAGGCAGCTTAAACCACAGAGGTGATCGGGAAAACAGTTTGAGAACAATACTTGATTAACGGAGAGACACAAGAACAAACACACGTGATAGAAGAGGGTGGGAACCTTTTTCGTGTTGCAGACCCTCAGATTATGATGATGAGATATGTTATACGTCTAAGGTTTCGATTTTTATTTTTATATCATGTGTGTTCGTTTGTGTCTGCTTTCGGGTGTACATAAATTGATTTCTGAAAAGTTGACAGGTTTGAGAATTGAGAACGCTTAATCCAATTGATTTATTTGAGGAAGATGGAGTTTTCTGCCTCTTTAGTGCCTTGTGGCGTGTTCCGTCTAGGGTTTACAGGCTACTGCTGACTGGTTCTTCTCTTCAGTAGTAGTTGAGGAGGGGAATTCACAGGGTGGGCTGAAGTAGAATTGGTGAAAACATTGATCAAAATTTTCGCTTTTGATGGTGAGTTTTCTCATTCCCACCTGTCTTTGGATTTTTGCCTGCTTGAAGCTTTTGGAGAGTAAGGACGTGATGGGTGTAATTCCCTGTCGGAAGTATTTTCACACTTTTGTCTACTTATTTAAGAAAAGATTGATAGCTCGTGGAAGTCATTTATGCAAATTTGAGATTGTTGATGGCTTCTAACCAAAAACTCTGAATTATATAGATTCCCACGAGGGAAGTAAAAATAGGGTTAGTAGAAAGGTTCGTCATATCGTTCGGATCGACCGTGTCGCATTCTCTGTGGTACGATACCGTACTATACCGCTAAGATATGGTGCGAAAATGACTTGTTTGATTTATTTTTTTTTTAGTTTTGTGACTTGATGAATATTTAAAATGAGCAAATTTCAAAAGAAGACTCTCCATCCAAACTCAAGATAGACTCTCCATCTCTTCTCATACATAGACTCTCTCTCTAACTCGAGATTGTACTCTCTCTCTCTTTCTTAAACACATCCTAGGACTCTATAGGATAGGAAAAGACTACCACTACGTGAAGAGACCCCTGGAGGCTTTGCTCATCAAGCCCCATCGTCCCATCGCCCCAAAGTAGAGGAGAAGTCATTCTAACGTTGCACCATTTCTCTCTCCCCTTTCTCTTTCATATCCTCCAGAACCATCAGGGATATCACGCCTTCTATAGGCTGAAAAGGGGATGATATACTCACGAAACTTCGTCCTCTAAGTGGAATCATCTCAATGGTGGTATGTGTTCAAAGTTATACAGATTATTCTTCATATTCTCTCTCATATCATGATCTACATATAGGATTATCATGCATTTCACATCTCAAACGAGGGCCTATCTCTTCGAGAACCTGGCTATCAATTAGCCTTTCGAGGCTTCTTCATGAAAGTTGTTCCCTACGACTTTCTCTACGAGCTCCACTAGAATCACATCAAATGAATATATATGTGCTTAAAGATATAGTAGATTATTCTTGACCTTCTCTCCATATCGCGATCCAAACTAGCAGTGAGTGCGACATCTCTACAGCCTGAACGAGAGTGATCCATCTTTGGGCTCTTCATGAAAGTGTTCATGATATGACCAATGTATTCCATTAGATCAACACTAAGAATCCGAAAACAGAAACAAAACTGTAACGTCTTAAAATTTATAATAAATATTAATCTGACACTAAGAAATGAAAAGAGATAGTAAATTATGCATAAGACATGATCACTTATATAAAATATAATTATCTTTAATTTTAAAATATTTTCATATTATTAATATAATTCTGGTATTATATTTGATTGTGTGTACTTCAACGAGACGACATTTGGTTCCAAAAATAAAGTCAAATCTGAAGTCATCATAATTACTAGAAAAATGTACTCAATCTAAAAATATAAAATATCAAGAATTATTGATGCATAGATGTTGATATTAAGTCGACCTAATAATTTTTAAGACAAATTTACTTGACAAAAAATTAATTTAAAAAAATTAAACTATAATTACTATAATTTGTATCATCCCTTAATTAACTTATGTTTAAAATTTTATCTCAATTAGACATCATTGAGACCCCTTAAGTGCACACAGGATTTGTCGCGGTACGGCGAACCCTCTGTACACTTCAACGAGCCGACATTTGGTTCCGAAAATAAAGTCAAATATGAAGTCATCATAATTACTAGAAAAATATACTAATTCTAAAAATATAAATAGTAGGGTTATCGATGCATAGATGTTGAGATTAAGTCGACCTAATGATTTTTGAGACAATTTTTACTTGACAAAAAATAATTAAAAAATTAAAATAAATTACTATAATTTGTATCATCTCTTAATTAGTTATATTTGAAATTTCATCTCAATTAGATACTATTTAGACCCCTTAAATACACCGGATATGAGAGAGGAATAAAAAAATAGATTTAGCGGACCGGACAGTACCAGTCCACACTCGAGTAACCCCATTTAGGTGACCTGACTTGAGAGCCCATACACGATATGATTCGCACGTACCGCGACGGTTTGCCGCAGTAGGACGAACCATGATTAATAGAGAATTTTTTTTAAGTTTTGTAATAGCTGAAAATTAGTAATACCACACCCAACTTATTATTTTTTTAATGTTCAAAACAAAACTCGATGTGGCTTCCATTCAAAAGTCTCGTCAAACACTCCTTCACATCGATGGATGGTGCTACTTTTGAATTGCAAATATTTAGGCTCATATTTGATCTAATCTTCTTTTGAAGAAACATTAATGATCTCAACTTAGGCGTGTTGAAAGGACAATGAGTCCATGTTTAGTACATGCTTAGATAATTGAAAGCAAATTTCTGCTTTTATCAAATTATTGCAAAAGGTGAAACATTATATGTCTTGCAAGTCCTTTATGTGTTCGGCAATCTTTTAAGTGGAAGCCACTTTACTTTTATCTTCCATCTTTAATCGTATTATACATAAATTGGAAAAAAGGTATTTCAGATGGTTATAAAGATCAAATATTTTTCTAACCACTTCGTTTTTTTCCCATCAAGAAGTTGTTGGTTAGAGCTTTTAATTGGAAATCAAAGGTGACTCAAAACTCTACAAATGACTTAAAAAGAAAACACTATCCTCTCCTCAAAATAACTGACTAACACTGTTTAAGAATCTAGTGCTTCGAATTAGAAGCTACGCCAAACATGCCATAGCCATTTTTCCCCCTCAACCTAGAGTCTCAAATTGGAGTTTCTGACAAAATGATTTGCTAAAGAAGCTTTGGTCTATTTACCTATATATCTATATGAATTATAGTTAATTATCCTATATATACATATATACTACGTTTTCTGTATTAAAAGGTTACTCAAAGTGATTTCAACAAAAAAGAAACTGCCAAACACACTCTTGCATATCTTGGAAGCTATTTGCACTGTCTTCTAATTATTATTTTTTAATTTGGTTTTCAAGTTTTAACCAAATAATCAGAGTTTCTTAGATTACGGTCAGAATAAAGCTGCCATAGAAGACGACTCTTTTCACAATCCAAAATCAAGTATGATCAATCATTTTCCTACAATATATATATATATATATATAAGTTTTATGAACTGAAGATGAATTTGTTTTATATATTAAAACTTCTCACCAAATGCATCCGCAGTCGGCTTCTCATTGTTCAACACCACCTTTTGCTTTGAGTCGTCTGAAACGAGAATCTAAAGTCTCTACGATTCCATTAAATAGATGTAGTTGCTGTCAACGGAGGTGGCAGACATAAACTCCTATTAACAAGTCATTAGACTCCAACTCGTCCTTGTCCTTTTCTTTTCTAATCAGTATGCATTCATATATAGATTGTTCCTGCTAGGATATCCACTCAGTCCGATCTAAGAAATTCACTGTAAATATACACTCCAAAAATATAGGTCAAGATCGATAGCCAGTACTCCTTTATATAAATTTTCAATCAAAGAAAATGACATTGTGGGAGGACATACAGAATGGCAATGTATTTAATCCGAGTCAGATAGCGATGGAATGAAAGCAATGACAGGTGATAGATATTGACCTCAAACACTTCAATTCGTCTTTGCTGATGAAATATATAATAATAATAATAATAAGTAGAAGAAGAAACAGAATCATCATCATCCGCCCCCCTTTCTAAATTAAGTAGAGATAGAAGCACGCAAAGAACTCGAACTCGAACTCGAAATTTTGTTCTTTTCATTGGTGATGCCTTTTTCTATGGAGTCCGCTGAGGTTTCTCCTCTCCTTATTCTTATTCCTCAACAAGCTTCAAAACTAATAAAAGATCATAGGATGATCAACTCACATCGCCTACTCAAAGAACCATAGACCGAGCTGACGACCATATATATATATAGATAACATTATCTAAAAAAAAGAAAAAAGAAGAACATCTCAATGATTGATGATTTGGCATGCATCGCATTCAGATCCCATGTTCCAGAAGGGTTTGAAGGTGGAACACCTTTTGGCATGTTGAGTGAGATATGGCACTTGCAGGGAGTGGGTACCCAAAGTAGGCCATCATGACAACTGAACGAGTGGGCTTTGCAACAAGACCTAAAGAATTATTCCTACAGCATCTAAACAAGTGGGGCTGTCCATCCTTCTTCTGATCTTCTATTCCTCTTCAATGTATTGGTTCGGCCGATGATGACTGAATCAAACACTTTTCAGGGTCTACTTAGCCTAGCATATATAGTGGCATGAGGAGGGGGATGCCTCCTCCAGACCCTAGCAAATGACAGCATCAATTGTGAGCGAAGAGGCATGTATTTGATAGAGTTTATTTTATCCGGTGGAAGGGCGTGCCTGCAGCTCCAGCCTTATTGATTACTCTGAACGAGTTTTAGATCTCTTAGACTCTTAATCAAAGCAGCCATTAATTAGTAGTAATCAATCTTATCACACTGTTGGTCTGGTATGTTTGAGACTATTAATATTATCACATTGGAGATGCAAAGCACTATCAGATTCATGAAGTCAGTCCACAAAGCCCGCAAAGACCGATTGTGTTGGCCAGACAAGCCCGAGTTGGGTCTCTTGGGGATGAGGAGGAGAGAAGAGGGGGAGAGAGCTTTGGTGCTGATGATCTCCAGGTCGGTGCCTAGAATACTTGGAAGGAAGTCGGGCCCGGACAGGTGCTCCTGAGTTTGACTCTCTGATCTCAAAATTAGAAGTCGGCAAAGGGGAAGTAAAGGGAGCAAAAAAAAGAGGAGAAGAGAGAGAGGGAGAGAGTGTGGTCATGCAAGTGGGGAGAGTCAGAGAGCTACTTGAGAGCTCCCTATCCTAGCTTGCCAACCAACCACCCTCTTTACCTGTGGCATTAACTGTAGCAATCTGGATTTTTATAATAATTAAAAATCGAATTATTTGAAAAAAAATCAATAAAAGAAAATTAAATAATGGAAGATTCACACAAAAAGGAATTAAACGAAACCCATTAAATGACAACAAGTAATGGGCTTTATTAAATGGACCCATTAGAAATTTGTGGGTCAAAATAAGAAATTATAAAAGGGGAATAATAGGAAAATACCCTAAATTCGTAACTAGAGTATTACTTAAATAGAAAAGAGTTATTTAATACATTAAATAGCTAGTTTGAGTCATAATAGGATTCCTAAACCTACCCTATATGGTTAGCACGAATTTAGATCTCATCCAAGTCTAAATAGGGATTGGAAAGCAAGGAAGGAAGGTTGGAGTTAGGAAATCTCGGAATTTAGAGGAATTAGAGTAGAAATAGAATTCATGCATGCATAAATACACCTCTTAAACTCTTGGGCAACCCTAGCTCGTTGCCAAGAGTTGCTGGACGTGGAAAAGAGGCTAAGGAGGAGAGGATTTCGTGGAGAGAAGAAGAATTTGAAGCTTCTTCCCTGTTCTTCAAGTTCTAGCCCTAGAAGACAAATCGAGTCAAAGGTAGGCATTCTCACAAGCATAAACCATGAAACTTTTTCTGTAGGTTCTTCCTACCCTCTTGAACGAAACCCCCAAGTTTCATATTTTTCCATCCATCCTATCTTTTGTTCTTAATTTTTGAAGAACTGCAAACATGATAACCCCGAGGTGTCATGTTTAATTCAAATCTCTATGAATACTTGATCCCATGCTACGAAAGTTTTACTGTAGATACTTCATGTTGTTAGGGATCATTTGCCCCTAAAAAGCCTAAATTTCATTGAGCATGTTGCTCGAATTAAATCAGTCTTGCTCTCTATGTCATGTTCTATGACTCGTCCTTGTTCGTCTCAAACCATGTTCAAACCATGCTCTCTCTAATTCGATTTACTGGAAGTACTCTTACATGTCTGGTTTAATTGCAACTGGTTTCATGATTTTTCGTTGACTATATAATTAGTTATGATTTTCTAAATGACCCTGTATCGAAATTTAATGTTCTGGTCCGCAATCCAATGCCTGGTCTGACTCCTGTCAGAGTCAGGCGCAGACAACCAGAAGGCGACGCATCGACATGTCGCTTTCTGGGGCTGATTGCGACAGCCTCCCTGTCGCGACCAAGAAGGCGACAGGTGAGCCGTCGCGTCTCAGTACCCGATTTGCATGCCCTGTCGCGACCTGTGCAAGACCCTGTCGCGTTCTGCCTGGCCCATGTCGCCATCCTTACAGCCCTATGTCGCCTCATAAGAATTTTAAGAAAAACCCATGAAAAATATTTTTGTCGCTTCTAAATAATCCTTACGCCTCTTACGGTTTACCCCCAGTAAAACCCTACTTAAAAAGGATGCTATATTGAATGATTTAAAATACATGTTCACGACTTATTTCTATCTATGATTCTCTTGCACTTGCACACACTTGAACCATCCATTTATGGCTGAAATATTGCAGAAAATATCTCATAATGTGCCTGGTAATTTATTGAAATAAAGTACATTAATTGCCCTATTTTAAGGACTTGTATTGTTTCTTGCATTGTTTATAATACCGATATCGACGCTCCACTGTCCTAGAATTCCTCTAGAACGTCGAGCACCTGTTTTATATACACACTTTTCTTGGCTTGTGGTGAACTCTCCGTCGGATATTCCTTTCGCCGGACTAGTGAACTCTTGCACAAGGCCTCCGTAAGTCTCCTCTGATCATGGATTCCCACATGGTCGACGAGCCGGTTGTACCCTAATACCTATGATCCCTTTAGGGATCTATATGATCCAAACGGCTATTAGAGATTCACTCTCGTCTTAAATCACCCGGACCTCTGGACCTGTGCATAACAAGGCCAGTGGTAGGGTCGTGAGTTCCACCTGACTGCCACACCAAGTGCGCGTGTTGTGCAACTGTTACTATCGCCTGATTACTCGACGTATTACGTGCAATGTCCACTGGCTCTCATCTATATTCTACTCGCTCACCTATTCACGTTCACTCTACTAGCTCATCTATTCATCTAGTGCTCTTATCTATTTCTTGGTACTCTATACTGGCCATTGACTGATTGTCTAAAGATAAACAATATAACCAATGCCTGGCAATATATAAAGGGCCCGATCTGGTCCTGGGATGTGCGCCGAAAGTGCTAGTGCCCATGAGAGTTAAATGATCAGAGTGTTTGGCATTACACTCAAGTGCTATCTATCTCGACTATCTATATGACAATCAAAACACAAACATGCTATACTCTCTCGATGTCTAGAATGACAAACAAGTGCTATACTCGTTGTGCTATTACTATACTTGTGCTAGTTGTGCTATGGCCATCCTGCTATTCGTGCTATATTCGATACTTGTGCTATTTTTGGAAACTATACTCGATCTCGTGCTATAGTGCTATCTTGTTACCTGTTGTGCTATTTTTGACTCTCTTGTACCTGCTATCTTTAGACACTCTGCCATTAAATGCGTTAATTATTTAAGCCTGCTTGAGCCTGAGATTTAAGTCCTACTGGGCGTTATCGCTCACCCTACGTTACTTGATGTTGTGTTCTCAGGTGAGACCGAGGATGACACATACACTCACGAGGAAGGGAATGACCAAGAGTGAAGCCAGGAGTACCCTTGAGCCATTATGTTATCTTAGAGTTGTAGTTAGTTATTTCCTTCTGTTGCAATGTAATTGGGCCCTTTAGAATGGCTCTGATATTAGTGGTTGTAACTAGACATTTGGAAAATTATTAATGAGAAAGATTTGCTTTAGTATTATTCAATGTGCAATGGTTTGATGTCTAGTATACGCTCTATACCTTTTCTTGCAACTGCCTTCGCGCTCCGATATTCCGCGTTGGGGCGTGACATTAACGTTGCATTTATAGAGGCCGAGGATGGTAGGTGGCAGAGTTGACCCAAGCTCCCAGCGACTGCATGTGCCGACCTCTCCTCGGGCTGCTCGAGCAGTGACCAACATACGAGGGGCGAGTGTTATCTTCACCCCATCGTGCGGGGCTGCCATCCTTTTGGTGCACGCCACGTCTGTATGACCTATTTAGATGAGTCGGTGAGCATGGCTTGGCAACGTGGGCATGGTTGCCTTATCCCGAGTAGTTTGTGGGAGGGCTCGCCACTACATGGATGTCCGTCGTATGTGTGCCATCACTCGCGGCTGCCATACTCCATGCCAGACTTCCTCCCTCTTACGAGGCATTCAACCATACTACATCAACTTGTCTTGTTGCTTGAATTGGCTGGGTCAATCGGCCCCAAGAGTGGGTTCATTTGGTTGCTACAATAGATATGGGGTCGAGTGTGGAGCTGGTCATGTTGCTGCATACTCTATGGTCATGATTGGTTGAGGCGACCACTTTTAGTTTGTGGTTGAGACTGGTCGATGCTCGCTATTGGCTGGCGGGGTGAGCACCTTAGTCTGTGGCTTCTACAATCCTAGTTGGTCGACGAGTCGGGTTTGATTAGGCTGACCGCAAGCAGCAAGGCGAGCTGACTATAGGAGGATACCTAATTCATTAATTGACGGGTCCCACTAACTCACTAGCCAAAGGACAGTTGGTCTAGTCATGATATTCCATCACAATCCCCCACTCGAAAGTCAGATGTCAGGACTGAGATCTGGGTTTAGAGTAGGCTTTGGCCAGACGCCGCAAGGGTTAAGTCGATGCTGTGCACTACGCCTGTTTCGTTGTGTTAGATGTGAATGCCATGTGGGGACCATACTGCGGTGGCCCTCGGAGCTACATACTGCTATTTGGTGGTGGATAGATGTCCCACACATGGACTTGTAATTTCAGTTGCTCTAGGGTATAAAAGGAGGCTCATACCCCGTTGGTTGGGCATGCTTGGCTTGCGGCTGGATTGGAGAGTGCTAGTTGAGTGCCTTGCAAGCAAACTCACATTAGTGATGACATTTGTAATCTTGTACTAATCTCTTTTTATAATATATTAATGTCCTTTTCTCACTTATATTACATGCACATGATGATGTTTATATATTGTGATATCGATAGGCATATGCAATGAGGATGAAGATCATGATATGAGACCTATCCTCCTTAAATATAGATTCTAAATATTGTTGGTCATATGTTACTCGAGAAGGACATCGAGATAACTGGATAGACCAGTGTGCTATATACCCGTCCATATGACAGAGATAGTTGGTTTCATAGCTACTTATGTGGAGATACTAGGGGTATGGTGCAGGCGCTCATTGGAGAATGAGTTCATTGAATGATTCGCTCTCAGAATGTTGTATGGTTGACGATACCTGATTGTCAGACATCGATTCCGTGGTTCAAATTGTGTAACTAGACTTTGGACTTGAGACACTAAGGATGGCTTTATTTGAGTACTCCATTCTTTGATGCTGGACTTATAAGTTTGGAAGTTCTAGATCTAGTACAGCTGGTTGTTGGAATGGCATATCAATAAAGGATCACCCACTCTCGGTATCATGAGAAGAATATCCCATATGTTCTTACTTAGATAAATCCCTAGCCAGAGTCAATCAGATTGAGAGAGAAAGAGTTATCCCAATGAATCTGATAAGAGCAAAAATCGAATAGATTCTGTATAGGGCGAACAATACATGTCTTATATATGGCCTCTGGGATATTAGTGGATGAGGGACTAAAGGTACACAATAACTGTGGGCAGAAAGTCCAATGTAATGACCCCGACACCCGGACCCCCAGCTCCCATCGAGAATTCGGCCGCCGGTGCCGCCGCCCACGGGTCCAGAGACCCGGAAGGGCTAACGGATCAGTCTAACAAGATATGTAAGGGAAGTAAGTGGCGACAAACAAGCACTAAAGTGTACTAACAAGTGAAAGAAAGAGTCCACCACAAGTACAAATCTAGTACAGTCCCAAATAACAAAGTACGAGTAAAAAATAAATAGGGAATAACAAATCCCTTAGGGGCATACCCCGACGGTGAAGTACCAACTAGAAGGGGACACTGCTCAGCAAGGGCACCGTCTACTACGACCCAGTCTCCTCAGTCTGCCGCGGGTGGAGCTGCTGTGAAGTCTCACCTGTAAGGAGGGAATGAGCTTCACAACAAAGCCCAGTAGGGACTACCAATCTCCCACTGGTTCTAACAAGCAGAATAGATCTATGTGCATAGCTGAAATTAGGCAAGTAAATCTATTCTACTAACAGAGTAAGTGCAGAAGCAGAAAGTAACTACACAGCCATCGGTCTAAACACGTCGGGACCAGAAACCCATGTAAACCATGGCACTGGACAAACCCCAAGGCTGCAAACACAGATAGTGAAACTGCCTGGACAAAGACACTAGCCACGGAAGGCAACTACCACTAGTCAACGAGTCAGATGTGCCACGCTCCTTACCCTCGACCACCAGTCCATGTCTAGCACTCCTGTCGGAGTGAGATGCGGAACTACAAGTAACAACCACAACTGCCGTAGTCTGGCCAGACTACGGTCCCACGCTTGGCCCCTCTATGTGGTACCGGAACCAAGTAGAGTAAGACAGCAAGAAGGACTAGCTGATCTGCGCTGGAAGAAAATGCCTCAACCACCTTAGCGTCCCAGACTCAGCTAAGAGAGATCTGTAAACGACTCTACGCCGTTGTCCCCACCGTTTTCCCCTCTGCTACCAGAGTCCATAGACTCAAGCTCGCCCACCGCCCGGAGAACTCCCTCAACAGACGCACGGGGACGGGGGGTCTAGGTAATGGTAACAACCTCTCAACGGCCAAGCCCACAAGTGCTTAGCACCAGGAGAAAGACTAGTGTAGGACCGTGCTATGGAACAACATAGGTGCCAAGAAATAGAGACGCAGCGGAACGAAACTCCGGACAGGTCGCCAGTCCCTCTCTATCAGAGAGGTGACGCAGGGGTCCGTCGCGACAAGAACGCGACGATTCTGCTTGTCACGACCTGGGCCAAATGACAACATATACCCCTGTCGCGACCTAGGACAAAAGGCGACATATACCTCTATCGCGACCTGGGCCGAAAGGCCACATATACCCCTATCGCGTTAAGAACGCGACGGGGTAGGCCGTTGCCACCACATGGAAGCCGAATGAATGCGACGTGCATACTCGTCATGATAAGAACGTGAAGGGTATAGGCGACGCGTTTACAATAGAAGGCGACGGGGCGACACATCGCGACATAGTCGTGACCGGGAACCCCGTCGCGACCACAAACAGAGGCCGGGTGGCAACCTGAGACCTCAAAAAATGCCCCAAAAACACAACTCCGGTGTGTACAAGGGAAGGGGAGTATGGAAAACGTTGTAAACACATTCTAAAGGCACAAACCACCCTCATTCACACCCATGCATGTCAAGGATATGCATCTACACTCAAAATCCTCACATGCAAGCATGAACCCTCAACACCTAACCCCCATTTCAAGCATCATACAAACCATCAAACAACCCCATGCACTGCCTAGCATGATTCTAAGGGCTTGGAGAAGAGGGATTGGAGGCCCTAGCATGGTAGAACTAGGGGGAAGGCAAAGGAGTCCCTACCTCAATGTGAAGAGCCAACCCGTTGGTGTCTTCTCGTGTGTATGGCCACCTCCTCCTCACTCCAAGCTCCACGGAAACACCGTCCACGAGCCACGAATGTCCTCCTACAAGCCGATGGAGAATATCACCACGCCATAGAAGAAGACACCACCCAACACCACACACTCTCCCTCACCCACACACCCTCACCACGCCCCGCGGACAGAACACCCACAGAGGGGTCTGAGGAAAGAAGGAAGGGAAAGAAGAGGGAAAGAAAGGGGGAGATCTGATGGCTCAGCCTATATAGGCCTCGGTGTCCAGAACACAATGGGGGCGGCCATCGCGTTAACATCGTTAACGCGATAACGCGATGGTTTCCTACGTCGCGATCTGGAAGAACCGTCAGACCTGACTGCCAAACCCACCACGTGTCGCCCTGGAAGACTGACATCATGAACGTGATGCCTTGGCATGTTGCATTCATATGCATGTGCCACGACACCTATCCTAACTATCCCGACAGTAAGACGAAAAAAAGCATGCTGCGGTTAGAGCAGAGTTTACCCCTTGCGTTCTTAACAGAACATGACGGTCACCCCTGTCGCCTTCAGAAGGTGATAGCCTCATACGTCGCGACCCTGACAGAAGGGTGTTTGGCCAAGAAACCAGGATGTTACAATCTAACCAACAACAACAAAAAAAATATTTCATCCTCGAAATTAAGGGCGAAACCCATGGGACGAAGGCAAGCAAACATACTAGTTATTCAAACAAATAAGGAAAATGATCCAGCATCTCGTCCTCGCGCTCCCACGTGGCCTCGCGCCAACGTGATTCTCCCAGACAACCTTGACGAGCGGGATCTGCCTTCTGTGCAACTGCTGCACTCTGTGGTCCATAACACTGACGGGGTACTCTAACACTGACAGATCTGGAGCAACCTCTAACTGTGACTAGTCCAACATGTGCGACTGATCTGGCATGTACCTCCTTAGCTGCGAAATGTGGAAGACGTCATGAACTCCTGCTAACTCGGGTGGAAGAGCCAACCTGTATGCAACCTCACCAACCCGCTCCAGGATGGGAAAGGGACCAACAAATCTCGGACTAAGATTGCTCCTCTTCCCAAACCTAAGAACGCCCTTGGTAGGCGAGATCCATAGAAGCACAATGTGTTCCATGTTTCCATGCTTAGGAAATATGTGTACGATCCCACGCACATCATTCGCCACGAGAAGTTGATATTGAACAAATATGTGACGTACGAAGAGAAGCCAGCCAAGATACTGGAACGGAAGGTACAACAGCTCAGGAATCGTCCCATCCATGTGGTTAAAGTCCTATGGAATAATCGTGGAGTGGAAGAGGCAACTTGGGAATTGGAAGGAATCATCAGACGGAACTACCCAGCTCTTTTCGGTAAGACATTCTCCCTGAATGATCACATGAATTTGGGGACCAAATTCTTTTAAGAGGGGGAGGATGTAGCAACCCTAAATTTATGGGAAAAAATATTTAAATATTTATATTATTAATTAGAAAATCAAAGAAAAGAGAATTAAATAAAACCATCAAATGAAAATAAGTAATGGGCTTTATTAAATGGACCCATTAGAAATTAGTGGGCAAAAGTAGAGATAAAAAGGGGAATAATAGAGAAATACCCAAAATTCATACCAAAAATATTACTAAAATAGAAAAGAGATATTTAATGCATTAAATAGCTAGTTTGAATTAGGATTGGATTCCAAAACCTACCCCAATTGATTGGCCACAAAATCCTCTCTCTCCCAACCCAAATAGGAAGATCTCTTGCTTAAAAAGGGGAGAGAAAAATAGGAAATTCGGAATTTAATAGAAGTTAGACTTAAACTAGGAAAGGGAATATGGAGAAGCTTAAATACTTCTCTTAACCCTCATGGCCGACCCTAGCTCGTGCCAAGAGGTTCCTGGACCAGGAGGAGAGGCCAAGAGGGGGAGAAATCGTGGAGAGGAAGATCCATCAAAGCTTCTTCCCCGAGTTCTTCAAGTTCTTGCCCTAGGAGAGAAAATCGAGTCAAGGTAGGCATTCTCACGAGCATAAACCATGAAACTTTTTCTGTAGGATGTCTCGTCTATCAGGAACAAAAGCCATTTGGTTTCATAATTTTCCATCGAGCATATCGTTCGTTCTTGATTTTTCATGTTCTGCAACTCTCATGACCCCGAACCCTCTTCTTAACTCTTGATCTCCTTATATACTCCACCCCATGCCACGAGATTTTTACTGTAGGAACTGATGCATGTTAGGCATCTTTTGCCCCTAAAAGCCCCAAATTTGATTCATCCTATCTTGCGAATTTAATCGTGATCTCAACTACTTACTGTTTCATGTTCATCATGAATACCCGTATTCAAAACATGTCCAAACCCGACTGTTTTCTAATTCCTATTTATTGTAAGTACCCATGCATGTCTAGGTCGTTTTGCAACTGGTTTCATGATTTTTCATTGTCTATCCAATTAGTTGTGAATTCCTGAATCACCATGTCAAATAGGGTAAGTTCTGGGTCGCAATCCAATGTAATGTCCTTTCCCTGTTCGGACTGGGCGCAGACCCTGTGAACGCGACGGCCCGATAGGCGCATTCACAAGGGCCATCGCGACAGAGTGCTCTGTCGCGATATGATCGCGACAGAACCTGTCGTCACGATCTTCTGACTAGGCCGTCGCGATCCTCATGCGATCCCATCGCGATCTGCCTGCCCGAACCGATAAGCCTGTCGCGACCTGTACCAGACCCTGTCGCAATCTCAGTTGACCCCATCGCGACCTCATCAGGGTACGTTGCGATCTGGGTTCTTTTACAATAAACCCCTATCTCAACAATGCTTGATTATCTACAGTGATTGTACTCTTGCTTAACAGTCATACACACAGAAAATAACACTTGTTATAAATTGAAATTTTGTATGATTAAAATACATGCACATGATCTTTTCTATCTACAATTTCATAACACATACACACACCTTGAACCATCCAATTATGGCATAATTGGCATGAACTATTTCATAATACATCTGGTAATTTATGTAATTAAATTACCTATACTTGTCTATCGTTTCTCGCGATGTTGGGAATATCGATATCGACACTCCACTGTTCTAGAACTCCTCTAGAACGTCGAGCACTTGTTTCTATATACACTCTCTCTTGACTTGGATGAACTCTCCGTCGGAAACTCCTTCTGTCGGACTAGTAAGTCTTTGTTCAAGGCCTCTGTAAGTCCTCTGTCCATGGATTCCACATGGTCGACGAGCTGGTTGTACCCTAACACATGTTACACCCATTAGGGATCAATATGGTCCTAACGGCTATTAGAAAATCACTCTTGTCTTGAATCACGCCAGATCTTTGAACCTATGCTTAACATGGCCAGTGGTAAGGTCGTGAGTTCCACCTGACTGCCAACACCAAGTGCGTGTGTTGTGCAACTGTTACTATCACCTGTTACTCGACGCGTTATGCGCAATGTTCACTAGCTCTCATCTGTACTCTACTCGCTTGTCTATTCACGTTCACTCTACTATCTCGTCTATTCATCTAGTGCTCTCATCTACTTCTTGGTACTCTATAGGCCATTGACTGATTGTCTAAAGATAAACAATATAACTAATGGCCAATATATAAAGGCCCAATCTGGTCCTGGGATGTGCGCCGAAAGTGCTAGTGCCCATGGGAGTTAAATGATCAGAGTGTTTGGCATACACTCAAGTGCTATCTATCGTGACTATCTAAATGACAATCAAAAGTGCTATGTTCTCTCGTTGTCCATTGACAACAAAGTGCTATCTATCGTGACTATCTAAATGACAATCAAAAGTGCTATGTTCTCTCGTTGTCCATTGACAACAAAGTGCTATGCTATACTCGTTGTGCTATTTGTACCATGGCCATCTTGCTATACTTCACATTGTGCTATCTTGCTATTATTGTGCTATTCCGACACTTGTGCTATTCTTGGAAAGTCTATATTTGGAAAGTCTTACTATTTCTTTCACGTACTGTTCTGCTATATTTTACTTGACACTCTCTCTCGCTCTATCATTAGTTACTCTGCCTTTAATGCATTAATTACTTAAAGCCTGCTTGAGCCTGAATTTAAGTCCTAGGCGATGTTCGCTCACCCTGCGTTATTTATCGTTGTGTTCTCAGGTGAGATCAAGGAGGAACCATACACTCAAGAGGACGGGAATGACCTGGAGTGATGTCATGAGTACCCTAGTGTCCTACTGCTATGTTTAGCGTGGTAGTAGTTAGGTTTGAAGTTTAGTCTTTTGCCTTCTTTCAGTGTAACGGCCCCGTAGATTGGCTATGATATTAGTGGTTGTAACTAGACATTGAAAAGTATAATGAAATGAATTCATTTTGTATTATTCACTGTGCAATGGTTGTTTTCTAGTACTCGCTCTATACCCTTTTCTTGCAACTGCCTCGCGTTCCGATATTCCGCGTCGGGGCGTGACAGTTTTGTGGTATCAGAGCCTAGGTTATTCTTAGTACAGGATGATCTAGGTTAACCTGCCTCGACTAGAGTCAATTATCCTATCTATGTGAGTTGTGGTTAAAGCAAGGGTAAGTAGCAAAAAATAAACTCACACACACACAAATTAAATTTCACAACAGTATCATAACAGTAAGTTATTTTTGTAGGAACAAGCAATTAAGATGACTGCCGAACGTGCTCAAATGAGGGGCATGCAACAAACCATCCAAGAACTGACTCGCGCCATTGTGCAACCCACTCAAGGAGGTGGCAATCGTGGTGCAGGCGACCTGCATCGCAACTTCAGAAGTCTGAACCCACCTAGGTTCAGCAGATCCACAGATCCGGATGAAGCTGAGCACTGGCTCCAAGAGACGGAAAGAATTTTCCGTGTCATGCAATGTGCAGCGGGGGACAAGCTGCTACTTGCCATGTTCCAACTGGAGAAGGACGCCCGCACCTGGTGGAGTCAGTGGAAGCTACTAGAGAGAATGGGCAATTCACCTGGAACAAGTTTAAAGAAGCATTCAACTCCAAATACTTCTCCGAGCGTGTTCAAGAAAGGAAGGCTGCGGAATTCGCTGCTCTTAAACATCGGAGCTTGATTGTGGCCGAATACGAAGCCCAGTTCTCTAGACTGGCATGCTATGCTGTACATCTGGTGAACACCGAAAGGATGAAGGCTAAGCGCTTCCTAAACAGCCTTAAGCCCCACTACATCACTCAACTTGCACCTTTCGACATCCCGACCTACGCCGAGATGGTGAAGAGGGCTCAGCTGCTAGAAGATGCTACGGACTTCACCGACCGTATCAAAGGGAAGTTCATCAAAAAGGAAGTGACCTCGGGTCAGGCATCTGCTAAGCCTACCAACGGCAAGAAGTGTCCCTTCAACATCACGGAGGGATCTAGCCAAGAAAGGAAACCCAAGGTTTTCGTACCAACACTCCAGCAAAGAGCCACTGCAACACTGTGACAAACTGGTCACACGGCTGATGAATGTTGGAGGAAAGATGACGCATGTCTGCGCTGCGGAAGTTGCGAGCACCGTATCCCTGAGTGCCCGCTACTGAAAGAGATGAAAGGTGCCCTAATGCGCCTAAGAAACAAGGCCGACTGTAAGCCCTACATGATGAGGAACCTGATATGGAGGGTGGCATGGTAGAAGGTACCCTTCAAGTTTTCTCATTATCAACATTCATTTTATTGATACTGGAGCCACTCATTCATTTATATCTCAAAACTTTGCTGATACTGTGAATGCTAAACCTATATCCATGGGTTGTGAGTTCTCTGTCACCACTAGGGGAAAAGGAGAAATTGAACAAATACTTTCCCTTGCCGATGTAATGATCGGAGACCATAACCTAAAAGCTGACATGGTATGCATGTCCATGGAAGGCTATTATATAATTTTGGGAGCCGACTGGTTGTCCGCATATGAGGCAAGTGTCGACTGTAAGAAAGGGAAGGTTACCTTTAGTGACTTTCCTAAACTGACATTCTCCGGAATTAGACATAAGAGACGGATGTCTCTAGTCTCGCCAAAAAAAACCACAACATGATGACAAAAGGCTGTATTACTTTCCTAGCAGCCGTAGTAGTGGAAAAGAAGGGTTCCAAGATAGAAGACATACATATAGTACAAGACTACCCAGATGTATTCCCCGAAGACCTACTAGGGATTCCCCTGAACGAGATGTCAACTTTGCCATTGATTGATTCTTGGAGCCGCACCGGTATCGTGTCAACCGTACCAGATGTCACCTGCCGAGCTGAAGGAATTGAAGGCGCAACTGATGGAGCTACTAAAAAAGGGATTCATCAGACCAAGTACTTCCCCATGGGGAGCACCTGTGCTATTCGTAAAGAGAAAGATGGATCGATGAGGCTGTGCATCAACTATCGACAACTCAATCAGCTTACCATCAAGAACAAATACCCATTGCCAAGGGTCGATGAACTATTCGACCAAATTTCTGGAGAGCAATATTTCTCCAAGATCGATCTTCGATCATTCAATTGGCAGAGCGAGAATAGGTGCTGAGGTAAGATCGTTTTGCAACTAGTTTCATGATTTTTCGTTGTCTATACAATTAGTTGTGAATTTCTGAATCATCCTATGTCAAATTGGGTAAGTTCTGGGCCGCAATCCAATGTAATATCCTTTCTTGTTCGGACTGGGCGCAGACCGTGTGAACGCGACGGCCCGATAGGTCGTGTTCACAAGGGCCGTCGGGACAGAGTGCTCTGTCGTGATATGATCGCGACAGAACCTGTCGTCGCGATCTTCTGACTAGGCCGTCGCGATCCTTATGCGATCCTGTCGCGATCTGCCTGCCCGAATCGATAAGCCTGTCGCGACCTATACGAGACCCTGTCGCAATCTCAGTTGACCCCATCGCGACCCTCATCAGGGTACGTCGCGATCTAGGTTCTTTTGCAATAAACCCCTATCTCAACAATGCTTGATTATCTACAGTGATTGTACTCTTGCTTAACAGTCATACACACAGAAAATAACACTTGTTATAAATTGAATATTTTGTATGATTAAAATACATGCACATGATCTTTTCTATCTACAATTTCATGACACATACACACACTTTGAACCATCCAATTATGGCATAATTTGGCATAAACTATTTCATAATACATCTGGTAATTTATGTAATTAAATTACCCTATACTTGTTTATCGTTTCTCGTGATGTTTTGGGAATATCGATATCGACGCTCCACTGTTCTAGAACTCCTCTAGAACGTCGAGCACTTGTTTCTATATACACTCTCTCTTGACTTGGACGAACTCTCCGTCGGAAACTCCTTCTACCGGACTAGTAAGTCTTTGTTCAAGGCCTCCGTAAGTCTCCTCTGTCTATGGATTCCCACATGGTCGACGAGCCGGTTGTACCCTAACACCTGTTACACCATTAGGGATCAATATGGTCCTAACGACTATTAGAAAATCACTCTGTCTTGAATCACGCCGGACCTCTGGACCTATGCTTAACTGGCCAGTGGTAAGGTCGTGAGTTCCACCTGACTGCCAACACCAAGTGCGCGTGTTGTGCAACTGTTACCATCACCTGTTTACTCGATGCGTTACGCGCAATGTTCACTAGCTCTCATCTGTACTCTACTCGCTCGTCTATTCACGTTCACTCTACTATCTCGTCTATTCATCTAGTGCTCTCATCTACTTCTTGGTACTCTATATTGGCCATTGACTGATTGTCTAAAGATAAACAATACAACTAATGCCTGGCAATATATAAAGGGCCCGATCTGGTTCTGGGATGTGCGCCCGAAAGTGCTAGTGCCCATGGGAGTTAAATGATCGGAGTGTTTGGTATTACACTCAAGTGCTATCTATCGTGACTATCTAAATGACAATCAAAAGTGCTATGTTCTCTCGTTGTCCATTGACAACAAAGTGCTATCTATCTTGACTATCTAAATGACAATCAAAAGTGCTATGTTCTCTCGTTGTCCATTGACAACAAAGTGCTATGCTATACTCGTTGTGCTATTTGTACCATGGCCATCTTGTTATACTTGACATTGTGCTATCTTGCTATTATTGTGCTATTCCCGACACTTGTGCTATTCTTGGAAAGTCTATATTTGGAAAGTCTTACTATTTCTCTCACGTACTGTCCTGCTATATTTTACTTGACACTCTCTCTCGCTCTATCATTAGTTACTCTGCTTTTAATTCATTAATTACTTAAAGCCTGCTTGAGCCTGAGATTTAAGTCCTACTAGGCGATGTTCGCTCACCCTGCGTTATTGGTCGTTGTGTTCTCAAGTGAGACCAAGGAGGAACCATACACTCAAGAGGATGGGAATGACCTGGAGTGATGTCATGAGTACCCTAGTGTCCTACTGCTATGTTTAGCGTGGTAGTAGTTAGGTTTGAAGTTTAGTCTTTTGCCTTCTTTCAGTGTAAACGGGCCCCATAGATTGGCTCTGATATTAGTGATTGTAACTAGACATTGAAAAGTATTAATGAAATGAATTCGCTTTAGTATTATTCACTGTGCAATGGTTGATCTCTAGTACTCGCTCTATACCCTTTTCTTGCAACTGCCTCGCATTCCGATTCCGTGTCGGGGCGTGACACTCTGGGTGAAGACGTACTGCAAACTCCTGTGGTCCATGAACACCTCGAACACCTCCCCGTACGAGTAATGTCTCCACAACTTCAAGGCAAACATGACCGCTGCAAGCTCCAAGTCGTGTCTCAGGTAGTACTGCTCATGCTTCTTCAGCTGCCTAGAAGCATAAGCGACTACCCTCCCGTGCTGCATTAACACGGCACCTAGACCAGCTGTAGAAACGTCGGTGTAGACAACAAAACCACCACTGCCAGACAGTACAACAAGGATCGGAGCTGAAGTCAACCTGCTCTTCAGCTCCTGGAAACTTTTCTCACACTCTGCTATCCACACGAACCTGGTCTCATGCCTGGTCAACCTCGTCAGTAGCTCTGCAACTCTAGTGAAGTTCTGCACAAACCTCTGGTAGTAGCCTGCCAACCCTAGAAAACTGCACTCCTCTGCAACTGTTGTGGGCTGGCCCCAAGAAACCACTGCCTCGACCTTGGCAGGATCCACTACCACACCTGCACCTGAGATCACATGACCCAAAAAGTGCACCTCCTTTAGCCAAAATTCACATTTGCTGAATTTGGCATAAAGTTGGGGACTCCTCAGTGTCTCCAACACTAGCCTCAAGTGAACCTCGTGCTTCTCCATAGTCACTGAGGACACCAGGATGTCGTCCACGAACACCACCATGAACCTGTTCAGGTACTCACAGAACACTCTATGCATCAACTCCATGAAGGCTACGGTGCATTCGTGAGCCCAAAAGGCATCACGACAACTCGAAGTGGCTATAATGGGTACGGAAAGCTGATATGGTGATATCTGACTCCCTGATCCTCAGCTGGTAGTAACCGGACCTCAAGTCAATCTTTGAGAACACTAAATCTGACCACAATTGGTCAAACAAGTCGTCGATCCTGGGCAACAGATACTTATTCTTCACTGTAATTTGGTTCAGCTGCCGATAATCGATACACAACCTGAGACGGCCATCCTTCTTCCTCACAAACAACACAGGCGCATCCCAAGGCGAACGGCTTGGATGAATGAAGCCCTTCTCAAGTAGCTCCTCGAGTTAGCACTTCAACTCCTGTAGCTCCACCGGCACCATCCGGTACGGTGCCTTGGACACATACATCGTCCCCGAAAACAACTCAATGGAGAAAGCTACCTCCCGCTCAGGCAGTAAACCAGATAGGTCCTCTGGAAACACATCAGCATACTCACAAACAACATGCACATCAGAAATAGACAACTCACCAGAATCTGAGAAACTCACAGAAGCAAGATATGCTACACAACCATCTCGGATCAAGCGACGTGTTCTATAGAAAGAAACGAGAGTCGGCGGGTTAACCGTGTACCTTGGCAGAAAAGCACAGGGACTCCAGGTATCTCAAACCGCATGGTCTTCCACTGGCAGTCCACCAACACAGAGTGTCCCTACAACCAATCCATGCCAAGGATGGCATCAAAGTCGTGGATCTGTAAGGCAAATAGTCTGGCTGGTAGAAGGTGACCTTGCACCTCGACCGTGACACCCTCTAGGTAACCCAGAGTACGCATGTAGTCACCCGTCGAAAGCTCAACTGCTGGGTCATAGGTCCTCTCCGGAGCAAACTCGGTAAGCAAACCAAAGAACTCCTCGAAGCAAAACAATGTGTAGCACGGGGATCAATCAAAACACGCGCAGCTCTACCAAGGATAGGAACCGTACCAACGACCAGATTGGAGGCCCCCGCCTCCTCCCTAGTGATGTTCATCACGCGTCCACGTCTATGTCCTCGTTGTGGTTGCTGCTACTGGTGATGCTTCTGTAACACCCCGGAAATTCAGTAATTTAAAAAATTTGAAATAAATAATTTCTACATTATCAGAATGATAAAACTTACGTACCATTATCGTATGTGATAAAACACATCGGAAAATTCCGTAAAAATATAAATCAACCCCAAATATTATCCCTAAGTGTTCCAAAGAAATTCATACAACGAAAAATCCGATTGGTCCTGTGTACGTCACAATGTGACGAATTACCCAATTAGGAAACTAAGTCAGAAAATCGTTAACGCGGAAAAATGACACGATGATAAATTAAATAAACATGTTGGAAAGACTTCCAACATCATGTATTAGAGACCCATTAATGCAATTGGCCAATGGATTACTTTTGGCCCAATAATAAAATTGGAACAAGAAATGCCCAGAAATTCGTGTGTATGTAATTATGCAATAATTAGGGAGGGCAATTTAGGGTTAAAATTAGGGTAATTAGCCATGAAAGGTAAGCCAAACCGGACCCAACCCTAAGAGGTGGTTTCCTAAAACCTTTGCCACTCTAATGGGTGAGAGAATTCCAAAACATGGAAGGGCCAAGCAGATTTTTGCAGCTCCTTTCCTAACACCATTGGGACATGGATTTAAACCCTATTTGTATATAAACTCATGAAGAGATCTTAGGGAAGGCTTTACCATCATGCTGGGGTTGTTTGGAGGAGGGGCTAGGGCACCATAGGAGGAGAGGAAAGGCTGGGAACTGGAGCTTCATTCCCCTTCATCCTCTGCTGCGTCCAGAATGACGTCTATCTTAGATCTTCACCAAGGTAGGTGTTCTCAGACCAAGATTGAATAAAACACATACCATCTTGTAGATCTGCGAGTCTAGGTTCATTTGCACTTGGTTTGCCTAATTTTCATGGGGTAGACGTCGAGTTCGAGTCATTTTCCCTAAGTCACGCACAGTTAGGGCTTTTTATGTTCTTCTATCGTTGCACATGATTTGGCGAATTAGATTAAACCCCAACATGAAAGTCCTTCTACTCATTGTTCTCGTCATCTTTTATGTTAAACATTTTGTCAAAATATCATTAGATAGAGAGATACATGCATGGTAAGAGGATCAATTGGTTTTCCTGCGTTTTCGGGTTGAGCTAGGAATCACGTCTGGTCTAGGCGATGCAATTCCAAAACTTGGTATTGCGTTAGCTTGGGCCGACGTGATTCAGTAAACTGCATCCGTGAGCTCCGACGTGATTCTCGCGCTGAACGGTTAACGACCGTGTGAGACTTCGCGCCGCAGGGAGTCTGTGCAGGTCTGAACCGCAGCGGGATCCCCTGACGCGATTCAGGCGATTTTCCCACCCAAGGTTTTATTTAAGATTATTCATGAATGCGTCGGGATGACCTGACATGATTCACGTTGAAAGGCGGCCTACCAGGCTGACCCGATGTACCTGTCTTCACGTTTGGTTTATTTATCTGTACACCGTGTTTTGAAAAACGTCCACTGTGTAGGACGTGATTCATAGACCGACCCGAGACTATACTTTTTATCTAGTCAGTTAGCATGTTAGTTCCCTTGGTCTGTAAACATGTTACATACAGTTACATAGTGCGCATTGGCCTAAAAGTCATCAATCAACTTGAAAACGGTAATGACATGAATATGATTCTAATGTAAGATATGTGATTAAGCTTGTGTTAATTGATTATTATCTTGTGATCTACCTTGTTATGAAAATTGAAATGATAAGAATAGACTATGAATGTGTGGATGAATACATGTTAGCATGGACTTGTTGGTTATGTTGTATCATGATTTGCATATGAGAATTCTTAGTTACATGCTTTCCGATGTTTCAATTATTTATTCATAAATTGCATACATATTTAGGAAAGATCCGTGACACGTCACTTACACACTTGCACGATTAGGCACACCCTTCTTGGGGAATTGGGAGCTCTCTGCCGGTCATCTGTAGTGGCAGACTAGCGATCTTTTCCTTAAGACCTCCATAAGTCTCTGTACTCTATGGATTCCCTCATAAAGACCGAGCTAGTTGTACCATGAAATACCCTGGAGATAGAGAGCACTTGTTCCGCGTACGATCTGTTATTAGTCATCCTCATGTCAAGACATTAATGAATTATGAAAAATAAGATACGTCGTTATGCTGCCCAATTGATCTTCAAGCTTTTGTCATACCTTGACTCTATGAATGATCATGTTCTTATTACATTGAGCTTATTATTGAAATTCCGTGGCCATAATATGAATATGTTTGTTCGGCACAACTTAGGACTTTGGTCCATTTGACTAATGCCTGTACAATAGGGGCTCTGTCTGGTCCTGGGGAGGAGCGCCCCAACGTACTTATTAACCGCGGGAGTATGGACTTTTGGTGCTTGGCATAGCACAACGAATACACAAGATTTGTGTGAATGTGCCTTCATTTGATTTGATATGATATGATAAGTTTGATATGATACGTCTGTTCATGTGAATACATGATATCTGTGTGAATATGGCCAATTCATTCTGATATGATTCTACTCTTGAAATATCTATCCATTGCATATGAAATTTAGTATTTGATTTGATATGACATCCGTTCTATTCAGCTATTTAACTTGTTAGAAAAGCATGCATTGTCATCATGTACATGTTCATATCTTGCCTATTAAAATGTTAATCATGTATATTAGTGCCCGCACAATATTGAGATGTAAACCCTACTGAGCTAGTTCGCTCACCCCTATCATCCTATCCTTTTTAGGTAGTGATGAGGAACAGAGGAGTCTGATGGGGCAGGGCAAGAGTGATGAGCACCTGCCATGTGAAGAGTTGAAAGTTTAGGAATATGTAGTCTATGTAATAGTGAAACTTTTCTTGAAGTTTTTATTTAAATAATGAACCTTTAGTCGGTTCATTTTATGTAAGGTTGTAACTAGTGGATTGGAATGGAATAAAGTGTACTATTGGTGACAATGTTATAGTCTCAAATGTGTTTTTATGTTCAATTGTACCTCTGTGCTATTCAACTATGATACGTCTATTTGTATCGTTCACGTATCCCGATATTTATTCTGTTGCTAAATATCGGGGCGTGATAGCTGCGGCGGCTGGAACTGACCCTGGTGCTGCTGCTGACACTGCGGTTGCTGGGGTGGAGGGTACTGTATCTACGGAGCTTGCTTCATGTACTGGGTAGGTGCCAACTGCTGCTGCCCCTGCCTTAACAGACACTCTTGTCTGAAGTGACCCTGCTACCCATAGTGAAAGCAACCCATGCCCTGTTGGCTCTGCTCTACGCCCTGCTGCATTGACTGCTCCACTGGCTGCTCCTGCTGACGTCGCTGCTGAGGTGACTGCTGGTAATGCCGCCTACCCCCTCGAGAGAACAACTTCTTCATCTTCAAGGTAAGGCCAGCACCACCTGTACCCGAAGAAGAAGAAGAGGACACACTCCCTCGGCTGCCCGAAGGACGCTGGTATGGGGTAGACCTCGCCGAACCTCCTCCCTGCTGTGGCTGGAACTGACACTCACTCTCTAAAGCGGTAGCTCTGGCCACTGCCACTCCCATGGTGTCGCAGAGGTAGCCAGCCATGGCGCACCTCAACTCCGACCGTAAACCACTAATGAACCGCTCAATGTGAGCCTGCTCACTAGTGGCTACGTGAGGAACGTGCCGCAACAGACGAACAAACCTCTAGTGGTACTGTGCTACAGTTAGCTCTCCTTGCGCCAACTCATGGAACTGTTCCCTCCTCTCACGACAAGCGTAGTCAGGGAAGTACTCACCGTGAAAGACCTCCAAAAACTGCTCTCAAGCTATCTAGTCTAGCCTCCTGCTCTAAAAACTAGTCTGCCTCACTGCTCTCCACCACTCGTAGGCTGACCCCTTCAATTGATAAATTGCCAGTCGAACCTGCTCCTGCTCTGCATAGTCCATGGTCTCGAAAGTACACTTGAGCTCGTGGACCAACTCTCTACTCGGTCAGGATCGTAGTCGCCATAGAAGGTCGGAGACCGAAGATGAAGAAACCTCTCCAGGAGCGCTGTCCTATCCTCAAGTGTTGCTACCACCACTGGAGTCGGCTGTCGTGCTACTGATGGTACCTCTGGCTGTACTGGTGCTGCTTGCAGAGTCACTGGTGGCTGCTCCTCTGCTGCCATCTCTGTAAATTGATGACCTTCTGCTGGCATCTACTGGTACTGCAACGAAGCATTAAACATAGCTCTCCACCACTACTCCATGACGTCTGGCGGGGGCAGGCGAAGATACCACTGCTGCTACTGTGCTCCCTGCTGCAATGGAACATCCTGCTGATTATCGTGCTGAGGTTGAGCATCTGTAGGGGCATGGTCTCCCGCGACCGACCCAGCTGGCGCATTGGCCCAGCTGGCGCATTGCCCGAATCCTCCATCAGCTCCCTGATCTACCTACGTCACACGGAGCCATGTCCTGTGACACAATCTAACAATTATGTTACCAATTAACCCGCGGCTAGCAGTGTTACTTATACTTCATATGAGACTTGTGTTGTCACTTAGATCCATTACAAGTCTTGATAGACCCCTTGCTTTGATACCACTGTAGCGACCCCGACACCCGGACCCCCGGCTCCCATCGAGAATCCAGCCGCTGGTGCCACCGCCCACGGGTCCGGAGACCCGGAAGGGCTAACAGATTAGTCTAACAAGATATGTAAGGGAAGTAAGTGGTGACAAACAAGCACTAAAGTGTACTAACAAGTGAAAGAAAGAGTCCACCACAAGTACAAATCTAGTACAGTCCCAAATAATAAAGTACGAGTACAAAAATAAATAGGGAATAACAAATCCCTTAGGGCATACCCTGAGGGTGAGTACCAACTAGAAGGGACACTGCTCAGCGAGGGCGCTGTCTACTACAGCCCAGTCTCCTCAGTTTGCCGCGGGTGGAGCTGTTGTGAAGTCTCACCTGTAAAGGAGGGAATGAGCTTCACAAAGACCCAGTAGGGACTACCAATCTCCCATTGGTTCTAACAAGCAGAATTGCAACGACCCACTTCCACCCGGTACGGTTATACCAACCCACGTCGGATGAGAGCAAGCCGCTACAGGGGAGAATACCCCAACAAGTAACAAATGAGCTGAGATATACACAAATAGAATTAAATAAATGCAACGGAATTTAAATAAATCTCATTCCATCAACTTTTAAATCCACATACCACAGTCTGTATAGTTCAACAAGAGATAACATAAGTACAAAATGTTCCAAATACATAGCCGATTCCAAGTACATTTGAACAAAACTCAAATTTCAATTGTAGCTTTACATACTATGAAAGATAAATTACAAGTCTTCATCACTTAGTCCAACTCTACTTCAAGCCTTGCTAGCTTCTCCGCTACAAATTTCCTGAAATGTTTAGCAAGAATGAGTCTACACAATAGACTCAGCAAGTAACTCAAGATTCAATACATACATATTTTCCAACAATTTAACTCAATAGAATTTCAGCAATTAAATCATACATGATTATGCCATAACAAGTAATTTCACATGAAATTGTATTAAACAACTATTCTAACACATGTAAAACTATAATCTAAACAAGATTTCTAATAACATGGCGTCATTATCATAAGTACAAATACACATTCACATACCTTCACACTTTACTCACATCATTGTAAAACTTCATAACTAAGTCGTGGAAAAACATATACAAGATAGTTTCATTGCTAGCATGATTTCTAACTCACTTTGCATGCAATCATAACATTTACTTACATTTAGCTTGCTGATTTTCTACAAATTTTATGACATTCATTTTACCCTTGCATAGGGATCACTTTTAACTATACAACATGATACTAAACACATGTGCATCCAACCATTCAAATTCCATGAATATGAAAGCATATACTTACATTTTGGTACTAATGATACATCACTCTTAGCAATTTAACAAGTTATACATAAGCACATACACACACACATTTGTACACATCAATGAACAATTTATCAATTAACACTATTGTCATTTACACTTATACTATTTTCTCATTTCACACAACCATATGATGAACCTTGGCTTTCGCATACACTCACTTTGTTCTATCACACAATACTCATACACATTTCCCATTAATTCCTCTTTCACATTCACACACTTCTTATCATTTCACTTTTGTACATAACATGTGCCCATTTACACTTATCATGCACATACCTTGTGCTATGAACACATGTCACTTTTCTCATTCACACTTATACTTATTTTCACTTAATGCCAAGACACAGCCCAAACCACCATTAGACGGTCACATACACACACATTCACTTTCACTTACTTAATCACCGGCACAGTGATAAGTCTTAGTTCCTGCAGAAACCGGGGAAAGCCCTTCCCACCATTACCAGTGGAACTTGTCCACCTCCAGGATTTTACAAGACCCTTTGCCAGGGTATACACTTTATCAAGACCCTTTGCCTAGGGTATCTCATAACACATTGAGCTTTCCCGTAGGGGCATCACTACAGTACAGCACCAAGCCTCTAAGGTGGTAGTGTCTTATGGGCATATTTGGTTATCTTTATCACATTAACCGTTTTACACACTTATACCACTTGTTTTCTCATGTCTCATGCACACACACTCATACATAATTCACACAGACATAAGTCATCATTCACTGATTTTTAACATCACTATTGCAACTTCCAAATAATCATAATATAGATTTAATCATACTGGAATTTCACTGAATCACATCAAATCACAATTAACATGCTCACATAGTCGTTTTTCTCATTAAAAATCCATAACGATACTTACTGTTATCAAAACACCTGAGATTTTAACCACAGACACATTTCAGGTTTATAATCACACACGCAAATTTTCATATTTTTCTGAACCATATTACATTTACAGAAATTAGAACATGCAATCTCATGCCGTTCATAATTTGATTTAACATGGAACATAACATGACATCGGGTTTAATAGTTCACAGTCCTGATCCTAACATATTTGTCATCACAGAAATTTTCCTCGGATTTATTGCCCAATACACAATTTACTGTAGATTTTTAAATTCCTATGCATGTCTCCTATTTCCAAAACAAAATTTTCAGTAAATTCCACAGTCATGGAAAAATTCAAATTTTCAGGGCATGGACTGATACATATACACATGGTATAGAAAAATCTAGGGCATTAATTCTCAGGAATTCGGTAGACAGCAGATGATCATGCATAATCCATCTTTTCCCAACATGTATTTCAATAATCAAAAGAATTCATGCCATCCACAGAAAAATGCAGAAATTTCCACACACACACCACATTATCTATTTTACATAGCATATAGGATTTACACTATCCCTCATGGCGAAAACATATCGAAAATAATCATCTATCAGGAGAACAGCTCACTGTTCTGTCCTGAAGAACTTGGCGGCAGCCTCTGGCCGTTCAAGAGTTTCGACGGCATGATCGCTGGACGCCTATGGAGATCTTGGCGTCAAGGGTATGACGCCAAGTTCCTGTCTGTGCACAGCACAGACCGAACCCCAAATACTCAGTGAAAAGGAGGGTCCAGGACACGATTTAAAATCCATAAAAATTACTGGGACCTAGGGAACATGTATGGGATTGAGATCTATGGGTTACTTGCCTCTCAATTAAATCTACAAGATCGGAATAAGCTGATGAAGCCCTTCTCGGCCTTGCCAAAAAGGTGTTCAGAAACTCCTTCGATCCTCCTCTCCTGTCGATGTAGATGGCACCTCGGAGCTGGGATCTCTTCTTGGATGTATTGGCCGTCTCCCAGACGTGGCAGCTCCTTGGTTTCCTCCTCCAGTCGACGGATTAGAGCTCCTTAAGTTCAGCTTTTCTGCAACTCGGGTCCAGGGTTCACCAAATGTCAAAGCTTCCTCCTCGATCTAGGCTGGGTATTTCATAGGTTTAGGGTCTGGGGATGCTTCTTGGCAGCTGTACTACGCTCCATTTTCATGGATCTCTCAGAAGGTCTCCCAATCGCCGGATTAAAGCTTGGGAAGATCAGGTTTTCTTCTAGTTTCCTCACAGCTAGGGTTTTCCTGGCCAAGAGACAAAACAATCACCTCCAGCTGCTAAGGGTGTTTCTATATAGATCTAGGCTTGGGGCATGCGTGGGCAGGGTCTGATGTGAGTTGAGAGCCGTTGGGAGACATCTCCCCAACCAGTGAGCTTGCTTGCCCCGGAAATTCTGGGTCTGCAGCGCACAAAAAATTAGGGATATTAACGTCCACATCCATGGACGGCTACCTTAGGGTTGGCGTCAGTCGATATGGACGCTGACATATCATGGGCGCCATCCATGTTGACGCCAAGACTTTCTTCTGCCAGAACTTAAAATCATGCAGAACCATGCTTAATCCACACATATATGCACATGAAACCCATGTAGTATAGTGTATACACCACTACACCATGTAACCATCCAAAATTTACTACTAATTCTACACATACATACATAGGTACATCAAGATAATAACACGTACATGAATATCTTCATACGCATACATGTATATATATATATATATATACATGCAATGTACAAAGTACAATGTACACATTAACCATACCATGCAAATGAACAACGTTTACAACTAAGTATACTCATGCATACCTAAGTATACCAGGTGTTACATGTGTAAAATTAAGTACACAATTATCACATGCATATGATAATCTACATACGTGCATACACGTATGCACTTCATATATTCGCACACAATATTCATGAAATGGGCAATATAAGGTATACTTCAATATTTAGATAGCACCTGCATAGTATTTAAATAGATATTTTATACTCAAAATTAGCCAATTACTCATCTTCACGATAATAGTTTACATCCTTGCATATACCCATGCAAAATTTATATCTATAATATGCACCATTTTCATGCACGCCATTTATGCAAGAACAAGCAAACACATATACATAAAGTATAAGCGAGAAAGAAAATTCGGGGCCTTACAAGAATAGATCTATGTGCATAACTGAAATTAAGCAAGTAAATCTATTCTATTAATAGAGTAAGTGCAGAAGCAAAAAGTAACTACACGACCATCAGTCTAAACACGTCGGACCGGAAACCCGTGTAAACCACGGCACTGGACAAACCCCAAGGCTGCAAACACAGACAGTGAAATTGCCTGGACAAGGACACTAGCCATGGAAGGTAACTACCACTAGTCAACCGTTTCAGTGTGCCACGCGCCTTATCCTCGACCACCAGTCCATGTCTAGCACCTCCCGTCGGAGTGAGATGCGGAACTACAAGTAACAACCACAACTTTCGTAGTCTGGCCGGACTACGGTCCCACGCTGGCCCCTCTAATTGGTACCAGAACCAAGTAGAGTGAGGTAGTGAGAAGGACTAGCTGATCTGCGCCGGAAGAAAATGCCTCAACCATCTCGGCGTCCCAGACTCAGCTAAGAGGGCTATGCAAATGACTCTACGCCGCTATCCCCACCGTTTTCCCTCTGCTACCAGAGTCCGTAGACTCGAGCTCGCCTTCCGCCTGGAGAACTCCCTCAATAGATGCGCGGGGACTGGGGGTCCAGGTAACAGTAACAACCTCTCAACGGACAAGCCCACAAGTGCCTAGCACCGGGCGAAAGACTAGTGTAGGACCGTGCTAGGGAACAACACATGTGCCAAGAAACAGAGACGCAGTGGAACAGAACTCCGGATAGGTTGCCAGTCCCTCTCTGTCAGAGAGGCGTCACAGGGGTCTATCACAAAAAGAGCATGATGACTCTGGCTATCGCGACCTGGGCCAAAAGGTGACATATACCCTTATCGCGTTAAGAACGCGACCAGGTAGGCCGCCGCCACCACATGGAAGCCGAATGAATGCGACGTGCATACTCGTCACGATAAGACACGATGGGTATAGGCGACGCGTTCACAACAGAAGGCGATGGGGTGACACGTCGTGACATGGTCACGACCGGGAACCCCATCGCGACCACAGACAGTGGCCGGGTGGCAACCCGAGACCTTCAAAAATGCCCCAAAAATACAACTCCAGTGTGTACAAGGGGAGGGGAGCATGGAAAATGCTATAAACACATTCCAAAGGCACAAACCACCCACATTCACACCCATGCATGTCAAGGATATGCATCTACACTCAAAATCCTCACATGCAAGCATGAACCCTCAACACCCAAACCCCCATTTCAAGCATCATACAAACCATCAAACAACACCCATGCACGACCTAGCATGATTCTAAGGGCTTGGAGAAGAGGGATTGGAGGCCCTATCATGGTAGAACTAGGGGGAAGGCAAAGGAGTCCCTACCTCAAAGTGAAGAGCCAACTCGTTGGGGTCTTCTTGTGTGCATGGCCACCTCCTCCTCACTCCAAGCTCCAAGGAGACACCGTTCACGAGCCACGAACATCCTCCTACAAGACGATGGAGAAGTTCACCATGCCGGAGAAGAAGACACCACCAAACACCACACACTCTCCCTCACCCACACACCCTCACACTCCCCACGGACAGAACACCCACAGAGGGGTCGGAGGAAATGAGGAAGGGGAAGAAGAGGGAAAGAAAGGGGGATATCTCATGGCCCAGCCTATATAGGCCCCAGTCTCCAGAACGCGATGGGGGCGGTCGTCTCGTTAACATCGTTAACGCGACGGTTTCCTACGTCGCGATCTGGAAGAACCGTCAGACCCGACTGCCAAACCCATCACGTGTCGCCCCAGCAGACTTGACATCATGAATGTGATAGCCTGGCATGTCGCGTTCATATGCATGCACCACGACACGTGTCCCAACTGTCCCGATAGCAAGACGACAAAAATACATGTTGCGGTCAGAGCAGAGTCACGACGGGGTAACCCATCGCATTCTTAACCAGAACGCGACGGTCACCCCTGTCCCCTTCAGTAGGCGACAACCTCATACGTCGCGACCCTGACAGAAGGGTGTTTGGCCAAGAAACTAGGATGTTACACCAATTGATTTGATCTCCCTGTACTGTCTGGGGACTATAGTGTAGTAGCTTGGTACGCCCATAATTGATGAGTTAAGTGAATTATTATAGAGATAATAATTCACTAAATCATTCTGAGTCAGAAGGGTTTTGACAGGTGCAACTCATGGCCATCTCTGTATTAGGCCTAGAGGGTCACACACAAAGGGTGGTTGATACAATGATGATAGAGGATTGGATAATAGTTATCCAATAGCGCTTTCTGACACAACACGTGTTGTGTTGAGTGTGTTTTGGAATTTTTTATTGATGATTTATTTAATGATGACCAATGAACATCACTCATTTCTTTGATTTTGATGATGACATATTGAACGTATTGCACATATTGAATATATTACAATAATACTCAAACAACATGTTCTTGATATTTAATATCTCATATCTTACTGTTTATGACATGTTTTGATGGTCTACTCTTCATTTGTACAGGTTTACAGAGTTATTTAAAAAGTAGGTCGACTCTAGTTGACAGATAGGTCGACTCTACGAGACTGCCTAGCAAACTCATGATGAAAAAATCACAGCAGTGTCGACTCCATTTGACAGACAGGTCGACAAACATAATCTGCTCAGCAAGTTTTTGAAGAGCAAATGTCAGTAGTGTCGACTCTATTTGGAGATGAGGTCGACACTAGTATCCATCCAGTGAACCTGATTTGGTGGATTACACAGCAGGTTAACTCTAGAGGGTGATCAGGTCGACTCTACCTGTTGGACATGTCGACCATTAGTTGTCTGTCAGGTCGACACTAATGTTCTGACAGTAAGCTCTTAATTGATGATTGGTCAGTAGGTCGACTCTCTTGAAGAATGAAGTCGACTCTCTCTGTGCAAACCCAGAATTGTGCTAAGGATAAAATCTGATGGCTGTGATTTCAATCTGAGGTCTTTGTGGAAGATGCTATAATTACCAAATTGCCCTCTCATCCAAGTGGCAGTATGGTAAGGACTTTTTGACACGTGGCAGCCCAGGATGCTTTCTAGGTTCTGTGCACATTCCCTTCACGTAAAAGGGACAACACAGAGGCTATAAAAGTTCTTATCTCTGTTCTGAAAAAGAAGCGCCTAAAAAGAGCAATCCAGAGCTCGCAAGCTTCTAGCCTTCCAACAATTACATCCAAAGGGACGTGGTGATCAAGGCCAAGCTATGATGTGCTGAGAAAGGGAGCAGATCAAGCTGATGAGCAGAAGAAGAAGAAGAAGAAATTTTGGCAATTCAGATGCCATTGGAGTAGAGCATCGGGAATTGAAGAGGATCTTCATTGAATTCCTTCAAGGCTCTTCAATTCAAGCTTCTACAAGACTTCTTCATCGAGGAACATCCAACCCACATCCATTTTATTTATTTCTTGGATTGTTCATCTCACTTTCGTCTGTGAGATCTGTACATGAAGTTCTATGCAAATTTCTGTGTACGATTGAGCCTGTGAATCAGATCATTGCTAGAGGATCTGATCTCTTATGTTTTTGATCTAGCTTGTGTTGAGCATCGTGCTCAGTTTGTGAGTCTTCGCACTCACTGTGTGTTGAGCCGTCGTGCTCAGTTTGTGAGTTGTCGTACTCACTGTGTGTTGTGAGCCGTCGGGCTCTGGTTGGTGAGTCGTCGCACTCACTGTGTGGTTGAGCCGTCGTGCTCAGTTTGGAGTTGTCGTGCTTCAGGTTGTGTGTTGAGCCGTCATGCTTAGTTTGTGAGTCGTCGTACTCATGGTTGTGTGTTTGAACCGTCGAGCTCAAGGTTGTTTTGGAGTCATCGTGCTCCAGGTGTGTTGTACTCTTTTTTAGTAGTGAAGCCTCACTGTGTGAGGGGTGGATGTAGGAATCACTGGTGTGATTTTCGAACCACCTAAAAATCCTTGTGCAATGGTTTGATGTAGGAATCACTGGTGTGATTTCCGAACCACCTAAAAATCCTTGTGCAATGGTGGATGTAGGAATCACTGGTGTGATTTCCGAACCACCTAAAAATCCTTGTGCAATGGTTTGATCTGTATGTTGCGCTAGATGCTTGCATAAGATTTTGCTTTCACTACTTATACAACCGCTTCACATATTTTATTCACACAATTCACACTTACACACTTCAGATCAATAATAGTTTCTGCTGAATAGATCTATTAATCAAAGTGATCTTTGAACTGCTTAAGCTTCGCATAATTTGGTGTTAGATCTATTCAACCCTCCCTTCTAGATCTGTTCATACTCTGAATTCGATACTACAATTGGTATCAGAGCGGGTTAATATCTATTTCTGATCTAATTTGATTGCTTCTGTTTGATCTGTGTGTTCTGACTGCTTGATCTGTTTGCTTGCTCCTTTCCTGTCTCTTAACATGATCCATAGACTCTCGAGGTGCATGTTTATTAGATCTAATTTTCTGTTGCACTAATTCACTGTGTTTAGATCTAATAGTCTTTTGAGTTGATCTAGTGTAATGGATCATCACTTTAACTTGCATGAATTTTCTGCTATAATTTCAATAAAATCTCCAAGCTCATCACCATCTTCTAAAATGCAGGAATCTTTAGAGAAGAAGAAGAGAAGAGAAAGAAGACAAATGAACAAATGCTTAATGGCAAAGAAGAGCTTCAATGAATCCAGAAAATCAACAATCCAAAAGACTTTGGCTCTCACAGCACATTCCATGAGCTTAGAGCATTCTTCATCCTCTTCAGAACACGTGTTGAATCACTCTTTATTACCTTCATATTTTGGTGCTAACAAAATTTATGATTAGATTGTTTCATCAATATTTATGATTATTTTAAGACACACTAAAATGATAAAATCGATGTCTAATCTATATACATCGATTTCAGTTCAAGTGCCAAATTAATAAGCGCTACAACGATTTATCTTGATCGATTTTATAAGTGCTACAACGATTTGGTCTTAACTGATTTTATAAGCGCCATAACGATTCATTTAGGGCTTATAACGATTTGATAAGTGAGCGCAACGATTTGTCCTCACATCAATTTGCCCTTCATAATGATTCATTAAGGCTCACATCGATTTAGGTCTCGTAACGATTTCTTAAGTGACCGCATCGATTTACCTTTGCAACGATTCCTTAAGTGGCCATAACGATTCGATAAGTGAGCACAACTATTTGCTTGCCGTAACGATTCCTTAAGTGGTCACATCGATTTCTTAAGAGAGAACAACGATTTGTTCTCACATCAATTTCTCAAGTGATCACATCGATTTGTTCTCATAACGATTTCATAAGTAAGAACAACGATTTGCTTCTCACATCGATTTGTTAAGATTCATATCGATTTGTTAAAGTCTTATAAGTATAACGATTTGATAAGTAACTTAAACAACAATTCACTTCAATTTAACACAATTTGTTTAAGTGCTTTTTGGCACCTAAAGACAAGTCAAATATCTTCTGATAGAAAAAGCTGCATGCGTATTTCAGAGTCTTGTCAAAAAAGATATGAACTACTATTTTCAGCATGATAGTAGAAACACAGTAGCATGCACTGTTATCTTATAAACACTTTTTTCTTGCTAACACTCTCTTCTATGCTTACAGACCTCGAGGACCACCAGAGTCTGATAAAGACAAATGAAGAAGATCAGCAACGACTAGAAGAGCTCCAACGGATCTCTTCAACGGATCTATTCTAAAGCCTCTTATATAAAAGATGAAGCAAGGCTGAAGAAAAGAAACAGAGCCTTCTTGAACATCTTTGAAGGAGTGTACAACCAGTGAGGGACCTGAACGCCACATACACTCAAAGGAAAAGAGAGAAAGAGCCTGAGCCCAGAAGAAGTGTTCAAGCATCTGAAGCATTCAAGCCTTCAAGCTTTCTTTTCTCTCTTCATTCTCTCTCTCTACGCTCATTGTAATTTTTGGGGAGAGTTTTGTGACTGTGAGCTAGTTCTTAAGTGTTCATCTTGTAATAGCTCTCGGTCTGATCTTTCTTTTCTAAGAAAGAGTTCTATCCAGCTGTAGGACTGTATATAGTGTAGAACCTAGCTAGGGGTTTGTGTCTAGCAGAACCGCACTGGGGTTTGTACTAGGAGGTTTGGTTCTGAGCCTGTAAAAGAAGTGGGCTGCCTTCTTGCCTGGGAAAGGGAAGAAGACCAGCTGGGGTGCTGGGTGTTGTAGTGTCCTTGAGGGGGACTGTACCCTTGGTTAGTGAAATCCCAAGAGGTTGCTTGGGGACTAGACGTAGGACTTCCATGTGGGAAGGACCAAACCAGGATAAATTCCTTGTCTCATTTGTGTGATTGTTTATTTGCTTCCGCACTGCTACTCTTTATCACACTAAACTAACCAAACTTTCAAGTGATAATTTTCTGTCTTAAGTTTATGTTTCAGAAATCAGAAAAACCTATTCACCCCCCTCTCTAGGTTATCGAGCTGCCAAGCTAGCCGGGCCAACAACAAGAAATCAAATGGGTCTACAAGGTCAGGTAAATCAATTCCAGACCCATGTATGTATTCTAATTCTGATTCTGATGCAGATGAAGGAATGTCTTATGTTGAACTGATTGAATTCTGTGAGAAGATATAAAATCTTAATGCAAAGCTGAACATTAAAATAAAGACTTGAAAAAGACTTTGAAACATTGCCATAAAGAAAGTGAAAAATTGAAAAATACTCTTGAATTGCTCCAGAACAATGATAAAGATCCTTCAGAAGAAAATGAGAATTTGAAAAATGAAGTTCAGAAACTGAATTCTGAAAAAGAAAGTCTAAAAGATAAAGTTCAAATCTGTGAAAATAAACTGAATCGACTAAAAGAAAACCATAAGTTATTGAGATCTAAAGCCATAAATTTGGAAAGTGAAAATGAAGAATTGATTGATCTTAATCAGAACTTCAAATTTGACAATGATCAATTAAATAAATAGATTTCCAACATGGCTCATGATCATCAAATAAATGAAAGATGCAAACAACTTGTTGAAGAAAATAGTCATTTGAAAAGGAAAATTGAATGCTTGTTGCATGACAAACCATTGGACAATGATTGTAGCAATTTCAGTAACAAAATTGCTTAATTGAAAAAGTAAATTGTTCAATTTGAAAATGAAAAGAACAAGATGAAAAATAGTTTGGATGACATGCTGAACAAATTTCAACATTCAGAAAAAGAAGTTGTTGCATTAAAAGCTGAAAAACGGAAGCTTCAAAATAAACTTATGTTTGTTGCAAACATAGGTCTTGCTTCTGTGAAAAATAAGGAAAATGAAAAGAAAACCAAAATAATATTTGTCAAAGCTACTGCGAACAAGAACTCTGATATCTCTAATGAAAAATCAGTGAAAGTTCATGTTCAGAAAAATATTCAAATGCAAAATGAGAAAAATGACAAAAATACTGCTAAGAAGAAGAATCCTATTTCTGTGAGAAATTAGAAAATGAAAACAGAAAAACAAAAACCATTGTACAAGATTCCTTTACCTTCTTCACAAGTCAGGATAGCTCCAAAGAAAGCTCAACATTCACATCATGATAGGAGCTACCAAAAGGTAAAGCCTCTTCCATCTCCATTCAGTATTGCTCCAAAAAGGAAGAGAAGCTTCCAACAAATGTACTTAAGCAAAGGTAAGCACCAGGTAAGAAATTCTCCTATTTGCTTTAATTGCAATGAACTTGGTCATCTTGTTAAACATTGTTGGTTTATAAATCAGAATTTTCATAAACATGCCAAATCAGTCCAATGTTTTCATTGTCATATAATTGGCCATATCTCTAAGGACTGTTGGTACAGAGATGATCTTTTTGTGCATGCTCCCAAGCCTCATGCTCATACACATGCTCATGTACATAGGAATAAAAATCATGTTCATACTGAAAACACTTCGAAATTCCATGTACATGAGAATAGAACTGTTGCACAAAAGATCTCTTTTGCTTTCCATATCAAAAGTCCAAAAAATAGAAAACTTCATGAAAACATAGATGCATTGAACAAGACAAAAAGAAAATCTGGAACTAATGCTCCTCATAGTTCTATCAATGAATAAAATGCATCTATACAAAAAATAAAATCATTTTGGATTACAAAATCATTGTTGCATTCTAACATTGATTTCATTGCAGGACCCAAGCAGTGTGGGTCCCAAAGGTAGCTTGATCAGCAAGCTAATAAGCCTTGTAGCCATACCTTTCCATCTAGAATCAAGACAATGGCTATGCAAGGTAAAAAAAGTTGGAGAACACAGGTAAAATCTTTGAAAAAGAAATGAAGATTGTTCAGGTAAAATCTCATATCATTTCAGAATTGAATTGCTTAAGTTGGAATAACTTTTTAGATTTTTATCTGAACAATGAAGAGTGTGTTTTGTTACTGCCCTCAACAATAGTTTATTTTAGCAATGGGTATCATGGTTGTATTAACTTACTCGTATAAATTTACCCATGATTTGCAGTGCATGTTACCTCCCTGTGACTTCTTGGTATATCAAATGGTGAAATGTGGAATGACAAGTTATGTTTGTCTAAAAACTATCATTATGCGTAAGTAAAATACTCCACCAAGAACCAAAAATCATGTATGCATAAAGCTACTTGTGTGCATAATCTTATGTGAATTGCTTGCAAACTCTTTCAATTTTATGCACATGTTAAGGGGGAGTAAATTTGAAAAAGTGCAAAAACTGTTCTTGCTGCTGCATTCTAAATGAGTTTTCAATGTCATGTGTCGACATAACTTCTTCAAATGTGTATCCAGAAATGACATCTTTGATATCTTCCATCTTCTTTTTGCCAATAAAATCTTTGTCCCCTTGCAAATAAATTCTCACTTATTACATTGCATTGGCTTTCTTAGTATATCAAATAGTGATTTGAAGAAAGACAAGTCAGGTTTGTCTGGACACTTTGACTATGCGTGAGTATATGTCTCCGCCAAGTATCAAGAGCCTCTTTATGCAATTGTTGAGGGGGAGTTTTGTCTTTCAATAAAATATTTTTGTTGATTCTACTCTCACTTCACTGTCTTCTTCCTTCTTCATAACTTTCATGTTCACCTTGAAAGGGAGAGATTCATGATAAGGAGAGTCATTTGATATCAGAAATTGTGATCTTCATCAACTCTTCTTTTATCTGCTATCAGAATTCTTGACACTGGTTGTCAATCTTGAGCCCCAAATTATCAGAATTTTTGAGTCTTGGTGCTATTTTCATATAAGAGATTTAATACATTTAAAACAAATAAATGTGCATTTGGTTTACGCTCAAAGATTCATTTTCATATCAAAGTTGTGCAATCTTAATACTGAATGTCTTTAAAATGATTTGCAAAACACTTATAGGCACATGAGTGGCATTAATATTTAACATATGCAAGTTTAAGCTTTACTTTTACCGCATGTTAAGAATAATTTATCTACATTTATATCCATGACTTTTCTGGTTAAAGCAAACAAAATCCTGCAAACAAAATCTAGAAAGATACAAACAGAGTAATGCAAATTCTTGAACCACTGAGTAACCGGGCCATTTCACCTAAAAAGTGATTTGTTTCGCGTCAAAAAGTGGAAAACAAAATTTTCAACTCTGTATAAGATAATGAAAGTTAAACCACTGAGTAATCAGGAGGTCTTGCATCTGGTAAATGTGAATTCTTGCACTAAAAAGTGAGATTTAACTAATTTATTCTTGTATTCTTTTCCAGCTAAAAATTGAAAGGAAATTAAAAAAGACAGGATAGAAAAGCTTAAGACCTTACTAAAGTTCATGTATACTGAATTTAGACCTGCTATTCTACATTGTGTTACATTTAAAGCTTCTATCTTCCTTGTTGAATACTTCTGTTCACTCACATAAGTCACTTTCATTCACATTTGCATCATTATTTTAATTACATTCAGATCATTATATTTTGTTATACTTTGTGTTGAGTGTGTCCTTGTGATTAAACTTTCATGCACAATACAAAACATGATAATTTCTCTCATTTGTCAATACCACTTTGTCTTACTTATTTTGAGAATTTTTTATTTTTTTTGCCACTTCATTTCCTGAACTCCTACTTTCTTAATTTTCATGACTATCTTTTTGATGCTGTCAAAAAGGGGGAGAAAAATAAAATTGGTTTGATGCCATCAGTATGAATTGGGGGAGAAATATGGAGAATTTGGTAAATTGGTAGACTTTGGTACATTGGTATGAGAATTGGAGAAAGTGCAGGTTGAGGGAGAAATTGCAGTCAGGGGGAGTATGAAGAGACTAAATTTGAGTATTTGTTTTGTCATCATCAAAAAGGGAGAGAATATTGTGTTGAGTGTGTTTTGGAATTTTTTATTGATGATTTCTTTATTGATGACCAATGAACATCACTCATTTCTTTGATTTTGATGATGACATATTAAACATATTGCACATATTGAATATATTACAATAATGCTCAAACAACATGTTCTTGATACTTAATATCTCATATCTTACTATTTATGACATGTTTTGATGGTCTACTCTTCATTTGTACAGGTTTACAGAGTTTTTGTAAAATTAGGTCGACTCTAGTTGACAGATAGGTCGACTCTGCAAGACTGCCTAGCAAACTCATGAAGAAAAAATCACAGTAGTGTCGACTCCATTTGACAGACAGGTTGACACACATAATCTGCTTAGCAAGTTTCTGAAGAACAAATGTTAGTAGTGTCGACTCTATTTGGAGATTAGATCGACACTAGTATCCATCCAGTGAACCTGATTTAGTGGATTACATAGTAGTTCGACTCTAGAGGGTGATCAGGTCAACTCTACCTGTTGGACAGGTTGACACTAGTTGTCTGTCAGGTCGGCACTAGTGTTCTGACAGTAAGCTCTTAATTGATGATTGGTCAGTAGGTCGACCCTCTTGAAGAATGAGGTCGACTCTCTCTGTGCAAACCCAGAATTGTGCGGAGGATAAAATTCGATGGCTATGATTTCACTCTGAGATCTTTGTGGAAGATGCTATAATTACCAAATTGCCCTCTCATCCTAGTGGCAGTGTGGTAAGGACTTTTTGACACGTGGCAGCCCAGGATGCTTTCTAGGTTTCTGTGCACATTCCCTTCATCTAAAAGGGACTGCACAGAGGCTATAAAAGCTCTTATCTCTGTTCTGAGAAAGAAGCACCCAACAAGAGCAATCCAGAGCCTGCAAGCTTCTACCCTTCCAGCAATTACATCCAAAGGGACGTGCTAATCAAGGCCAAGCTGTGATGTGCTGAGAAAGGGAGCAGATCAAGCTGAAGAGTAGAAGAAGAAGTTCTAGTAATTCAGATGCCATTGGAGTAGAGCATCTGGAATTGAAGAGGATCTTCATCAAATTCCTTCAAGGCTCTTCAATTCAAGCTTCTACAAGACTTTTGCATCGAGGAACATCCAACCCACATCCATTTTATTTATTTCTTAGATTGTTCATCTCACTTTCGTCTGTGAGATCTCTACATGAAGTTCTGTGCAAATTTCTGTGTACGATTGAGTCTGTGAATCAGATCATTGCTAGAGGATCTGATCTCTTATGTTTTTGATCTAGCTTGTGTTGAGCCATCGTGCTCAGTTTGTGAGTCATCGCACTCACTGTGTGTTGAGCCGTCGTGCTCAGTCTGTGAGTCGTCGCACTCACTGTGTGTTGTGAGTCGTCAGGCTCTGGTTGGTGAGTCGTCGCACTCACTGTGTGGTTGAGCCGTCGTGCTCAGTTTGGAGTCTTCGTACTCACGGTTGTGTGTTTGAGCCATCGAGCTCAAGGTTGTTTTGGAGTCGTCGTGCTCCAGTGTGTGTTGTACTCTCTTTGAGTAGTGAAGCCTCACTGTGTGAGGGGTGGATGTAGGAATCACTGGTGTGATTTCTGAACCACCTAAAAATCCTTGTGCAATGGTTTGATCTATATCTTGTGCTAGATGCTTGCATAGGATTTTGCTTTCACTACTTATACAATTGCTTCACACATTTTATTCACAGAATTCACATTTACACACTTCAGATCAGTAATAGTTTCTGTTGAATAGATCTATTAATCAAAGTGATCTTTGAACTGCTTAAGCTTCCACATATTTTTGTGTTAGATCTATTCAACCCCCCTTCTAGATCTCTTCATACTCTGAATTCGATCCTACAACACGGACAAGGTAGTCTGTCACCAGGATAGTCCTAGCGACAAGATCGACTGTCGCCAGGATGGTCCTGGCAACAAAATCGATTGTTGCCAAGAAAGTCTTGTGATAATAAGGTATGTTGCCAACCTTGTTTGATGACATCCTGTCTTGTCGTCAAGACAAGTATGGCTGGACGTACTAGCCATATGCCACATGGCCGCAAGACATGCGGGCCATGCGGAAGTTGTGAGTTGCCCTTTATTAGATTGAGAGGGGTTGTGAAGAGCAACAAGCTGAGCTCTTCACAACTCACTCACACTCTCTTCCTCTTCGCTTTTGCTTTCCCCTACCTCCCATTCTCTTCCTAGTAGAGAAGAGAAAGGGAGGAGAGAGAGCCAACCTCTCTCTTCCTGCTCCTGCTGCTTCTTGTGTTGCGGCTACTGCAACATCTATTGTTGCTTCTGCTACTCCATCTGCAGCTCTGTTGCACCTTGGAGGTGCACGAGGGAGGAGACTCCGACGAGAGGAGGAGCCATCATCATCGGAGACCGCCATGTGGACACCACTAGAGGGAGGTCGCGTGAGCTCCTGTTGGATCGAGATGGCACTAACAATGTCCTAGAGGGGGTGAATAGGACTTCTTGCACTTTTAAAATTTTATATGAAAGTAGACAACACTAAATAAGGTTGTTAGTGTTTAGTGTAGTGTGTAAAACAAGTGTAAATTAGCGGAAACAATCACATAGATGCAAAAGAAATTTTATCCTGGTTCGGCCCTTCCCACATGGAAGTCCTACGTCCAGTCCCCAAGAAAACCACTTGGGATTTCACTAACTGCCAAGAATACTTGGCCTTCTTTCAACTCTGAGAGGTATTACAAGCCCACTTGCTCCCAAACAAGTCTTCCCTTAACCAAGGGGTACAAAGACGACCTTCAAAAAGATCTTCCCTCATAAGAGGGGCACTGCAGAAAACAAACCTCTGCAGGTTGCTTAAACAGAAATGTGAAAGACTAGGGTGCCTGCTCACAAGAATGAGCAAACACAAGGAATTTAGAAAGGATTACAAATAGGAGTTTTAGCTTTAACTCTTTTTGAATCTAACAGGGTGGACTGGAGAAAAGTTCTAGGATTACAAATGCCACCCTACAGAAAAAAAGACTTCTAAGAACTTGAGAGCTTGATGTTTGCAGGCTGGGGAGAAGCTCTCTTTCTTTCAATTCAGTAGAAGACTTTTAGGAGACTCTTGCTTGTGGATGTAGATTGGAATGTGTTGTTGTCTCTCTCTTAGTTTCTTTGTTTGTTGGTCTTCTCTTGTTTTCAAAACTTCGGCTTCTATATATGCTTTAGAAGAAGTTTCCGTTTGAAACTGTTTGTTAGAGAACTAGCCTTTTGAAGAGAGCCGTTGATCCTTTGGATGTAGGTGCTGTTGAGATCTTTTTGTTATCCAACAGTCCTTCAGCCTTTTGGCTTTCCAATGACTACAGGTTTTATTAATAGCTTCACATCTTGAAAGACAGTCTTCATTAAATGTTTTGTGAAACTCCATGCTGAAAACATACTTCATAAATGTTCTGTAATAAGGACAAGACAAAGGAAAAGATACCACCATACTTTCTGCGGTAGGTGAGTTAGAAATATGTTAAGTATAAGAACCTTGGATGGACATATGTTCAGTGCAATAAAAGACAGACAGACAGTTGCATCCAGAAAGTAAGGTGAGGTTCTGATAGTGGTAGGTGAGCCTCTGACAGACACCCCATGCGGCTAATCACATTTACTGCAAGACAACTGTCCAATAAAGAAAAACTAAACTTCTGACAAAAGGCAAGAGACCAATTTGTATAAATATTTCAGATCTTTTCAAAGATAACTTTTGTGGTTATTTTGCATATAATATATCCTACCTAACAGAATATTTAAATGATGGTAATAAGACAAAGTATTATTCTGTAGGATATGCAAGTAATATATATTCTGTAAAAGATCCCATAGGATAACAAACACATGGAATATCATACAATTAAGATTTCATGGATTTTATGAAATAGTAATTTTATATAAAAATTATTAAGTGTCAAGAATACAGAGGTTGTCAGGAGAGTCGGAGTCAGAGAGAGATGAACTTCGACTCTACAGAAGTCATAGTGAGACTGATCACATAATTAGACTTTTGGAAAGTCAGAGTGAAAATCATCAATCGGTCATACTTCGACTTCTGAGGAGTCGGAGTGAGAACTTCGACTTTCAGAGAGTTGGAAAATAGAGACTTCTTCTCCGGAGTCGGAGTGAGGACTTCGACTTCTTTGAAGTCGGAGTGAGTGTTCAACTGATATCATACTTCGACTTTAAAAGAGTAAGAGTCTAGACTTTGACTTTCAAAGAGTCAGAGTAATGTTTAAAGATGGTTCAACACTTCGATTTTTCTGGAGTCAGAGTCCACAGTCGGAGTTAGTATGGTACATAGTATACTCTGTGGACTTAAAGAAATTTCGAGATAGTGTTGATAGAATATTATACAAGTTTTCTTTGTGATATATTCCAGTAGATTATTTGCAGAAAGTCTTTAAAAGGTTTTGTCATGGAAAAAACACCATGTTAAAATAGTTTAAAATTTTAAACAATTTTTCCTAAGGGATCGTTGCTCAACAATTCTCCCCTTTTTGTTAATGACAAAAACTTTTAAATAGACAGTGAAAAATAAATTTGATTTTTCAAAACTGTGTCTTATGTATTTGTTTCTTACTTTCTTTCTCCCCCTTTGTGGCATTAACAAAAAGGATAAGATACAAGGAGAGAGGAGAGACACATAGAAGTGGAGAACAGATCTGTATATATATTGATTTCTGTAAGTACAAATTACATCTGGCTAATAAAGAGCTTGGTAGACATAGAGAAGGAGGGATTTGGCAAGGAAAGGCTTAAGAAGAGCCCAAAGCTTCACCTCATTGCCAGGAAAGAAGTTCTCAAACTTGGAAGAATCTATATTATAGGAGGGTCCTATAGAAGGGATTTTCCTATAGGACTTAACATGCCTACGATGAAATCGGCTAACTCTCCTATGGTAGTTACTAGGGCGCATAAGATGCTTCAAAGAAACAAATTCGGTGCTGGCTACCAAATGGAGGAACTCATGGACTATTATATTCCAATGCAGTCCCTGGGAATATGCTGCTTCCTTGGCTTGATAGTAAACCAGGTACCTCTGCTTCCATTTATGTGCAATAGACTTCCAAAGATTTCATAACCTTTGCAGAGATACTCAGGAATAGACAGTTTGAACTTCAAGCAATCAGAATGATCTTCAGGGTACGCTGCTGCCCACTGGTCTTCAGTAAATCTCTCAGACTCAGCAAAACAATTCTGAAAGTCTATCATGTGTTGAGAGTTCTTTAGAGCATACATGAGGGCAAATATGTGGAATGACAGACTAATGTTGTACTTTATTCTGAATCTAGCAGCTATTTTGATATGTCTATTGAATACAACTTGGGCAAAAGTTTTCCTAGAAGATATGACCCCAATAAGACTGGGATGCAGTACAGATGGTAAACCAATTACCATGGAAGGAGCGATCTCTCTTTGCCCACAATTAGCATCTCCCTGACCTTTAATTACATCAAGTGCCCCCATCCTGAATCTTGCTTCATTAAACTGCTTCATTCTTGTGTATTTTGCCTGCAGCTCTCTAAGGAGGGTACCAAACAGGTCAAAAAATCTAAGGTTCAGGTGAAGGGTTATATCCATAAATTGATTTCTAGCCTAAGTGGCTTGGAATTAGCTTCACTAGGAAGAGTTTCAAAAAGTCAGAAGGGGAGAGACTGTGGCTTTTCTGGGTGATGAGATTTACGTCAGCCAATAGTACTTGAGAGGTTTGGAGTAAAGAAGGAAGCCAGTCCTCAAAGGTATAGCCTGACATTTCATGGACTTCAAGGAAGACTTTGATAGACAGAAATTCCTTAACAAGGTTCATATGATGTTCAGAATGGTATACAAAGGCATACCAGAATGGAGGAAGTAAGGTGCTAGGACTGTCTTTCAATTGGCGCCCACTTTTTGAGGAAAATACCACACTGGGTACAATCTCAGCAAGGGAAAGAGTGGATCTTCCAGAAGAAGGTTAGAAGATGTAGGAAGAGAAGAAAAGAAATGGGGAACTAAAGTGTGAAGAGTGGGTATGTTAGCCTTGGAAGGATGGAAAGAGTACTTCAAAGGATACATTGAAAATGAAATACTTGAAGAATGATTTTGTGCTTCAGGTTGAGAGCTAGATGGAGGAGGATTGGATGAGTAGGTTGATAAGGAGGTGGAGGTTGCTGTTCAACAGTGGGAGCTGGAGGTGTAGGAGCCATAGTGGCAGTAGGAGGAGTGGGATTGGTCGTAGCAGTGGGAGGAGTTGGATCAATAGGAAGAGAGAAAATGGTCATGGGCTGAGAAGGGAAAACAGGTTAACCATCCTTATGGAGTTTCCTTCTAACCCTCCTCTTAATGGTTTTGACCTTGGGATCGACAACTACCTTCATACCTTGAGACTCTAGAGGCTGCTCAGACACTGACTCCTTCTGCTACTGCTGCTACTTTGGCTCAACTGTAGGAACCTCTAACTCTACAGATACTGCCTCAAGTTGCTTCTGCTGTTGCTCTTGCTGCTGCTGCTGTTGCTCTTGCTCTTGCTACTGCTGCTCTGGATGAGCAGTGGGTGGAGTAAAAGACTTACCTGTGCCCTGTTGGTACACCAACTGTAGCAGAAGGTCCTTCATCTGCTAGACCTCCTCTGACAGAAAATCAAGCTTCACATCAACTTGTTGGACTTGCATTTGTAGAATTGTCAAGATCTCTTGCTGCTTCATCATCAAGTCCATCAGATCATTTGCACTTCTGCTGGTCTCCCTCTGAGTCCTTGGCCAGGTCTCAATGGGTGGTGGAGAGATACGATGATCTTCTTCAAATGTGGCTCAAATGGAGTAGTGCTTGGAATATCTTCTTCTGGTGCTACTCCCTTGCCCCTCAAATATCTAAGCACTTGATTTATTGTGACTTCTGGTGCTTCTTTCTCAGAAGATGGGACAGGAGCCTGATGTTGTTGTAGCTGTGGTTCTTGCTCTTGTTCTTGTTCTTCTATAGATACTTCTACTCTTACTTCCTCAGTGCCAATCTGTGGAGCCTGGACTTCTGGAATAGATGAGGAGCTCTGTGTCTCATCAGAAAGATTTCATGAGAACACAATGGCACGGAGTCCTTGGTCCAATAATTGTGTGCCTTACTTTCCAAACTGTAGTGGCTTCTCCTCAAGGTAGACAAACCTATCTTCTCTTTAACAGCCACATAAATTTCCCCACTTAGATCTATTGAAAACCTCTTGAAAATAAGGGTCAGCAGGGGTCCATATGGGGGGACTCCTAAAAATTCCTAGACCATGCCATCCTTTCCAAAATGATAGAGGGCAGGTTGACCCTATGCCTCTGTATGGCCCAAAAGAGTAAGCTGCCATCTCTGGCAGTGATGGAGGAGTAAGCACCTGCTCTGGGTGTGATGATGTTGGTGATGATAGAATGGAGTATCCTCTTCTTTGCAGACAACTCATCAACTAGGAGCCCTTTCTTGCTGATAGACCTGAGACTCCCAATAACTCCCAATCGCTGCTTCTCCATAGACACTACTTCGCTAATCCTGTGTCAAGAATTGGGGCAATCTAAAATTTCCACTAACTGCTCTTTAGAAACTGTGATGGTAGTACCCTTAACTATCCCTGTAACTGAACCTTTGGTTGTGACTTGAAGGGACACATAAAAAGCCTTGAGAGCACCCTCGAATGTTGGCTCAGCAATCAGACACAGCTTCGACCAACCCATCGCTGCTAGGGTTTCTTCTACCCAAACTAGCCTACCATATAACTGACTGAAATCTATAACCTTCCCAGGGCAGATGGAGGCTTTAGCAGATGATAGACGATGGAACTATTCTGGGGTGAACAAAGTTCCTTTCGGAGCCCTAGATGATGCCATCTAGACAAGAACTGTTGAACCACTCTATATTTTATCCTTTATTTTGGTGATAACAAAACTAATGATTAATTAAATATTATTGAATATATTTAATATCATGTTTTCCTAATAAATATAAATTTATGGCACTTTCGCTTCATGATTTGCACTAAAAAGGCAAATCGATGGTTGTCCAATACACATCGATTACTGACTAAGGGCCACAATGACGTTCATACAAATACATCGATTATGGTTCATCTCATGTAAACATCGATTTTGATCAACATCAATTTCACTTAAACATCGACTCTGTTGAACACCGATTTCATTAGAACATCGATTTTGCTTAAACATCGATTTTGTTCAACATCGAGTTTATTGAAACATCAACTTCAGTTGAGCATCGATTTCACTAAAACACTGACTCCATGTAAACATCGATTTGAATCAAACATTGACTTCAGTGAAACATCGATTCACTCTCAACATGGATTATGTTTACATCGACTCTCTTGAACATAGATTATGTTTAACATCGACTCACTTAAATATCGACTTAAACATCAATTTCAATAACATCGACTTCATTGAAACATCGACTTCGAAATGTGGATTACATTGAAACAACGATTACATTGGAACATCGATTGTCTTTCACATCGACTCTATTACACATAAACATCGATTTCCTCTATATTTCAAATGTTTCAAATTGTCTTTGGTGCCTAATAAAAACTCAAATACATTTCATATGCGTAACCTACTATCTCATAGGATTTTTTTTTTTTAATCTCATAGGATCTCTTCCTTCCTGTCAGACAAAAAGAGATTACCTACCACTTCTAGGTGTCAGCAAGAAACACAAAGATATGAGCCTTCTGACAGAAACACTTCTCTGGTCTAAACACTTTCTTCTATGCTTGCAGACCTCGAAGACCGCCAAGTGGCTGTCAGTCATAAGAAGAAGAATAGAAAGATCAGCAACGGCTAGAAGAGTTCCAATGGATCTCTTCAATGGATCTATTCGAAGCTGCTTCATATAAAAGATGAAGCAAGGCTGAAGAACAAGCGAGAGCTTTCCTAAAGATCTTTGAAGGAGTGTACATCCTATGAGAAGCCTCAACGCCACATACACTCAAAGAAAGAGAGAAAGAGCTCGAGCCCTATTCAAGAGAAGCTTTCAAAGCAGAAGTCTTCAAAGCATTCAAGCCTTCCTCTCTTCACTCTCTCTATGTGCTCATTGTAATTCTTGGGGAGAGTCTTTTAGCTGAGAGTTTCTGAGTTAGAGTCCATTCTTGTAAAATTCTCAGCCTGTTCTTTCTTTTCTAAGAAAGATTTTTGTCCAGCTGTATAGAACTGTATAGAGTGAGTCTCTTCCTGTGTGAAGAGAGGGCTAGTGAGGTTGCTAGCAGTTTCTATCCAGCTGAGGGACTGTACTCAGTATAGAACCTAGCTGGTGGTTTAAGTCTAGCAGAACTGCACTGGGGTTTATTCCAGGAGGTTAGCTTCTTGACTTGTAATAGAAGTGAGTCTCCTTCCTACTCAGAAAGGAAGAGGACCAGTGGGGAGCTGGGGGTTTGCATATCCAAAGAGGGATTGTACCCTGGTTAGTAAAATCCCAAGAGTTTACTTGGAGACTAGATGTAGGACTTCCTTATGGGAAGTGTCGAACCAGGATATATTCTTGTGTCCATTTGTGTGATTGTTTATTTGCTTCCGCACTGCTACTCTTTATCTTCTCACACAACTACATTCACTAACCGAAGGTTTCAAGTGGTATTTTTGTTTTAGATTTTAGATTACCTATTCACCCCCCTCTAGGTTAGCGTGCTGCTGTACAAGTGGGCCAACAAGTGGTATCAGAGCGGGTATCTAATTAATCAAGAAGATCCATGATCTTAGAGCAAGATCCATGGCAGCCCAAGGGATTGCTAAAGGCCAATCAGTCACCAAACCTCCATTCTTCGATGGAGAGGATTACCAATACTGGAAAATGAGAATGGAATGCTTCATTCGAGGCACAGACTTTGATCTGTGGCAGGTAATAGAGGTAGGCGATTTCGTTATTGTTCCTACTGAAGGTACTACTGCTATCACAGTAGCAAATAAAAGTAAACTGTCTCTAAACTTTAAAGCTAAGGACTATTTATGTTGTGCTTTATCCAAAAGAGAATTCAGTAGAATATCTGCATGTAAATCTGCAAAAGAAATGGGGATAAACTGCAGGTAACATATGAAGGAACATATAAAGTAAAACAAACTAGGTTAGATATTCTTGTTTCACAACATGAGCAATTTAAAATACTTCCAAATGAAAATATTACTCAAATGTATAATAGATTTTCAAGCATAGTAGTTGGTCTAAGTTCTCTTGTAAAAATCTTTCTAATGAAGAAACTGTCAGAAAAATTCTTAGGTCTTTAACTCATTCATGGACCCCTAAGGTCACTGCCTTTGAAGAAGCCCAAGATCTAACCAAATTTTCATTGATAAATTCCTGGTTCCCTTATGGCTTATGAAATCAATATGGAGCGACTATCTGAAGGGTCATCCAAGAAGAAATTTACTAATGCTCATAAAGTTACAGCTGCTCCTTCTACCTCTTCTTCTTCTAGTTCAAAAAATGTAGGATTGAAGACAATGATGTAGATGATGTACTATCCAAACTTCAGAGAAATCTTAAGAAGAAGAAAAATGGATCAAGAAGGATCCAAAGAAAGAGAAAAAGGAGAAAGAACTAGTCTGCTATGAATGCAGAAAACCTGGACATCTAAGACTAGACTGTCCAAAACTCAAGAAGACTGGTCAACTAGAAAAGTCCAAAAAGAAGCACAAGAAATTCAAAAGAAAAGCCATGGCTGTTGCTTGGGACAATGAACCAGTCACCACTTCAGATTCATCTAGCTCAGAATCAGAGAAGATCAGGAAAGTCTATCCCTCATGGTAGGACTAGATGAGGTACATTCTGACCTATTTTTTGATTCGTGCATTGATTCAGAGTCAGAGTCTGAAGACTTAGAAGAAATCTTTAATGAACTTTATGAAAAACATAAAGGTGTCGTAAAAGAATTAAAGAATCTAAAAAATAATCTTGCTTGCTTAGAAAACACGAACTCTGATATTAAATCAGAAATGGAACAATTGGAAACACAATTGAAGGAAAGTAAATATAATAATTATCTTTGAATGAAGCCTTAAAAAGTAAGAACAATGAAAAATTGGAGTTAGAAGAAAAATTAAAAACTCTAACTAAAGAAAATCTTTATTTAAAAGAATCAGTTAGGAAGTTAACTAAAGGGAAAACATCTCTAGCTCTTTGCTTAAAAGGATCAAAATCTGGAAACAATAAACAAGGTCTGGATATGAACCTCCTGAAAAAGGAAAACAAGTCATAATTCCTGAAAAATATCCATTGCCAAAATTTGTAAAATAAACCAAGATGCCTCAGAAAAAGACCCCTGTAATGAACAAGTTCTATCAAAAGAAAAAAGTTTCTAAAAATTGTGTTCTAAACAGATATCACAAATACAATAAGAACTGCAATACAAATTATATTCATTGTTGTTTCATTGCAATAAATTATGACACACAGTAAACACCTGCACAACCAGGCACCTAGTATGGATTTCGAAAGGATATTTTCATGCATCTAACCACCAAGGACCCAAAAAATTTTGGGTACCTACTTCTGAATAAGTTGTTTGCAGGATAGCTTAGAGCATCAGGAACAAATGATGCTCAAGGCATTGGTGACTGCTAGCTCTTCATTCAACTCATATCCGAAGAGGAAGTTCACAAATTTGTATTTATAGTAATACTAACAACTATTTGCAAGTTTTTTTTTGTAAGATCAATGCAGGTAATACTCTTGAAGACTTGACAAACAACAAGTGAATTTGTCAAGAAACAACAAGATCAAATAACAGGTCGACACACCATGAAACAACTATCGATAGATAAGTGAAGACTGATGATCAGTCTGTCCCCTGTAATTTTAATTAATTACATATGTATTTTAGTGATTAACAAAACTTCATCAATAATCACTAACATATTTTAAGTACAGGAAAATTACCAAGGTCAATCAAGTCAATATTGGTAAGTATTGTCTTACTGAAGCTTTAATCTTATCAAAATGACATTCCCTAAGTCCACATCGACTTCTGTTAAAAGTCATAACGATTTCATAAGTGTTTTAACGATTTCCTTGTAAGACTGAAAAGTCACGTTGTTTTAAACAAGTCGATCCCGTAACGATTCTATAAGTCATCATAACGATTCTTTTAGAGCTCGTAACGACTTGCCTGTCATAACGATTCTATAAGTTATCGCAACGATTTCTTTAGAGCTCGTAACGACTTGCTTGTCATAACGATTCTATAAGTTATCGCAACGATTTCTTTAGAGCTCGTAACGACTTGCCTGTCATAATGATTCTATAAGTTATCGCAATGATTTCTTTAGAGCTCGTAACGACTTGCCTGCCATAACGATTCTATAAGTTATCACAACGATTTCTTTAGAACACACGACTTGCTTTCCATAATGATTTGTTAAGTGTTTCACAACGATTTCTTAGAACACAACGACTTGCCTATCGTAACGATTTCATAAGTCATATAGCCATCGATCTCATATCTTACATCGACTTGACATTTATCTTATCTCTAAAAACGTTGACTAGTCAAAGTCACATATAATCTATCTGTCACTCCTGCATTTATGAGTTCTGAACGTATCTCTGCATGCATGCAGACAATATCGTCCATTATTGTGCTTACTCTGTATACATCCTTTAAAACAAGCTTTGGGATTGCTATTCTAGTGAATACTCACATCAACGTATGCTGACAACAAGAGACAGCGTAAGTTGTCTACTGTTCTAGCATTTAATGTGTGCAGGGTCCTGAAGACATTCTATCATACAACGTTGGACCATATAGACGCCAGAAGACCCTATCTCTTTGCGTGCTCAAATGGATAAAAGATAGTTGAAGCTTACAAATGTCAAACAGTCTAACGTCTATCAATCTAAGAGACAATGGTTACTTCAACGGCCATATTTCAAATAGAAGATATAAATTCAAAGACAGAAGAAAAGAAGGCAACAACTAACGAAGTAGAGAACAATCTCTCGTGTTCAAGCATTCAAATTCTTCTGCAAGAAGTCTAGAGCCAAGAATCTCATTCCTCATCACCTTTAGCTCTTCGCTCTCTGTGCTGTAATAGATTTTTCTAAGAGAGCTCGTGTAGTTCTGAGAGTGTGCCTTGTTTAGATCCTTGCTCTCAGTGCTAGTGGCTTCAGATCTTGGCTTGTTAAAAGCTTGATCTAAGGGCTTGATCTTATTCCATTCTCTGGTTTTGTTTCCCTTCAGTTGTGAAGGAAGACCTGGTGGTATCCAGGGTGCTGTTTCCTTCAGTTGTGAAGGAAGACCTGGTGGGGTATCCAGGGTGGTGTTATTCCTTCGGGTGTGAAGGAAGACCAGCCGAGCTGGGTTGTAGCGTCCTTAGGGGGACTGTACCCTAGCTAGTAAAAATCTAAGTGGTTGCTCAGGGACTAGACGTAGGACTCCTAAGGAAAGGAGGTCCGAACCAGGATAATCCTTTGTGTCGTGTGATTGTTTTCTTTGTGTGATTGGTATTTGAACTAACAGTCACTAACCTTCATCGAAGAACATTTTTGTGAATGTTTTTATTTACAGGTATCGTCTAGATATTTTTTTAAAAGACCCATTCACCCCCCCCTCTGGGCTCGTCAACTGGGCAACAAGTGTTATCAGAGCATAGTCTCTTCGGCAAAGAAAGGATCCAACGATCTGAAGAGTAAAGATCCATGGCAGCCTAAGGTAACATTGAAGGTCAGTCTGTCAACCGACCCCCTCTCTTCGATGGTGAAGATTATGCTTACTGGAAGACCAGAATGGAGTACTTTCTCCAAGGTCACGACTATCAGATATGATCAATAGTAGAAGAAGGCGATCCTGGTCACAAATGAGAAAGCTCAGTGGATAGATGATGACAGGAAAAAGATCTCCTTGAACTGTAAGGCTAAGAGTATTCTATGCTATGCACTAAGCAAAAAAGAATTCAGCAGAGTTTCAGCCTGCAAATCCGCAATGGAAATATGGGAAAAGCTTAGAATTACCTATGAAGGCACAGACAAGGTGAAGGAGACAAGAATTGATATTCTTGTTACACAATATGAAAGATTTCAAATGCAAACAGGTGAGTCCATTACCCAAATGTTCAGCAGATTTACAGATATTACAAATGGGCTAGCTGGACTAGGAAAGACCTATGAAATGGGAGATATGGTCAGAAAGATTCTTAGATCTTTTCCATCCTCATGGACCCCAAAAGTAACAACCATTGAAGAAGCTAATGATCTAAAAAGAATGTCTTTAGAAAAGCTCATCGGGTCCCTTATGGCCCATGAGATCAATATGGAAAGGCTAGGAGAGTCCTCAAGTAGAAAGAAGCACTCCAACGCTTTAAAGGCTGAAGAAGACTCACCAGAAGCAAGCTCAGATGAGAGTGATAGTGTTGGGGACAATGAAAATGAGGAAGCAATGCTCTCTAGAAGATTACAGCGAATTCTGGCCAAGAAGAAGAAGTTCCAGTCTGGAAGAAGGCACTTAAAAAAGAATAAGGACTTCAAGAGATCAGATGGAAAGGATGTGAAGAAAGGAGAACCCATCTGCTATGAATGTAAAAAGCCAAGACACATCAAAGCTGAGTGTCCAAAGATCAAGAAGCCGGAGTTCAGGAAGAAAGACAGCTCCAAGAAGTTCAAAAAGTACAAAAAAAAGGCGATGGCAGCAGCATGGGAAAACAGTAGTGACTCAGACAGTGAGTCAAGCTCCTGCAGCGATGAAGAAGAAGCCAATTTGGCTTTCATGGCCAATACCGAAGACAAGGTAACTTCTGACTCCTCTTTTGATTCATGCAATGGTTCAGATTCCGATAGTTTAGAAGAGGCTTTCAACAAACTATATGATAAATATAGAGAAGTAACCAAACTATTAAAAGTAAGCAAGAAAAACATAGTATGTATAGAAAATACAAACTCAGATCTAAAATCAGAAAATGAACAATTAGAAAGTCAAATAACTGAACTTAAAAGAAGAAATGAACTGTTATGTGAAGACCTAAAAGCTAAGAATGAACAAATAACTAAATTAGAAAAACAAGTAAGTTCAGATGAACTGAAAACTGAAATCAAGACAGTAACAGAAGAAAATATACAGTTATCTAGCACATTAGAAAAATTCACCAATGGTAAAAACTCCCTCATATTAAAAGGTGCCAGAAGATCAGGTAAGAAGAAAAATGGATTAGGATATACACCTCCAGGTAATGAAGAAACTATAGTTTATCCTAAAACATATCCAACACCAAAATTTGTACCTGAACAAGATATAGCATACAAAGCTGATTTCAAATATATAGAAAAGGTAACCAAATTATCATGCTGTAGTCACTGAAACAAGTTAGGACATATCATAACGACATGCTCAACAAGACATAAGAAATGGATAATAAAAAGTAAAATCAATGATACTAACCAATCAGGACCCAAAAGAATTTGGTACCTAAAGCTTGATGATTATATTTCAGGTTAACCCTCGAGCATCCAAATGGTACTTGGATAGTGGGTGCTCAAGGCACATGTCAGGAAACCAGAAGTTATTCACTCATCTCCAAGCTGAAGAAGGAATAGTTACTTATGGAGATAATGGGAAAGGAACAGTAATTGGCAGTGGCTCTGTGAATAATAAAGGAAGAACAGTTATAGAAGATGTGTTACTTGTCAAAGGGTTGAAGCATAATCTCATTAGCATCAGCCAGCTGTGTGACAGAGACCATCAGATACAGTTTCAAGAATCGAAATGCAGCATACTGAAAGATGGATCAGTCATCTTTGAAGCAAATAGAGAAAAGAACTTATATGTGCTCTATCTTGAGGAACTCAAAGAACAAAATGTCTGTCTGGCAGCAAACAAGAAAAATCTACTGAATTATGGCACAGACGACTAGGACATTGTAGCATAGACGGTATGAGAAAATTGGTGAAGAAAAATCTTGTAGAAGGTCTGCCAAAGGTCTGTGCAAAAATGGAAGGTGTCTGTAGACCTTGTGCTAAGGGGAAACACACCAAAAGCTCCTTCAAGTCAAAGACGGTGGTAACCACCTCAAAACCCTTAGAGCTCCTTCATATGATCTATTTGGGCCAATGAGGACTACCAGTCTTGGAGGAAAAAACTTTGGATTTGTCATAGTCGATGATTACCCAAGATTCACATGGGTATCATTTCTAGAGCATAAAGATGACACATTTGATAACTTTGTCAGTTTCAGCAAGAAAGTTCAGAAGGATCAGAAGTTCAGCATTGTTCTATCCGATCAGATCATGGTGGTGAATTTCAGAATGAAAAATTTGTTAAGTTCTGTGATGATCAGGGAATTGAGCATAATTTCTCAGCACCAAGGACACCACAGCAAAATGAAATTGCTGAGAGAAAGAATAGAACTCTATTGGATATGGCAAGAACAATGTTATCAGAATATGATCTGCCAAGGTATTTTTGGGCTGAAGCAGTCAACACAGCAAGCTACATTATCAACAGAGTAATGATCAGGCCAATCCTAAAGAAGACTGTATATGAACTGTTCAAAGGAAAGAAACCAAAGATCAGCCACTTCAGGACATTTGGATGTCCTTGCTTCATCCACAACAATGGAAAAAGAGACATTGGTAAGTTGTATGCCAAATCAGATGAAGGTATCTTTATGGGGTACACCTCTAAACCCAAAGGCTATAGAGTATTTAATAAACGCACTTTATTAATTGAACAGTCTGTACATATTATTTGATGAAACTAACCTTCCTTGAGAAAGGAAGAAGATAGTGATAATGATGATACAGATGAGCTGTCCAAGAAACTAAAGAATACATCAATTGAGGACAAGGATGATCCACCTCTGGAAGACATGCAACAAAAGGAAATTACACATGAAAATCTTCCAAAGGAATGGAGACACAGGAAAGATCACCCACTCGAAAATATTATTGGTGATCCATCTGTAGGGGTAAGAACAAGAGGTAATGTAATTCCCTGTGATTACCTAGCATTTGTTTCTCAAATAGAGCCGAGGACAGTCAATGAAGCTCTTTGTGATGAATCTTGGATATTAGCCATGCAAGATGAACTAAATCAGTTCAAGAGAAACCAAGTATGGTCACTTCCTAGACCATCAGACCATCCAGTCATTGGCACCAAATGGGTGTTCAGAAATAAATTGGATGAAACTGGTGTAATCTTAAGAAACAAGGCCAGATTGGTAGCTCAAGGCTATTCTCAAGAGGAAGGCATAGATTTTGATGAAACCTATGCACCTGTAGCTAGACTTGAGGCTATTAGAATATTATTAGCATATGCATCAGCATTAGACTTAAAATTATTTCAAATGGATGTTAAATCTGCATTCCTAAATGGTTTTATAAAAGAGGAAGTTTATGTGGAACAACCCTGGGTTTTGAACACAAATTTCCTAATCATGTTTTTAAACTTCATAAGGCATTATATGGTTTAAAGCAAGCACCTAGGGCCTGGTATGAAAGGCTTAGTTCTTTTCTTCTAAATCATGGTTTTAGTAGAGGTCAAGTAGATAGCACACTATTCATAAAATCAAAAGTTAAAAGCATACTACTTGTACAGATTTATGTAGATGATATTATCTTTAGATCTACTGATGAATCCCTTTGCAAGTACTTTGAAAAGTTGATGCAGGGAGAATTTGAGATGAGCATGATGTGAGAGCTAAATTATTTCCTTGGATTACAAATCAAGCAAGGAAAAGATGGCACCCACATCTGCCAAGCAAAGTACACCAAAGATTTCTTGAAGAAATTTGGATTCGATAACACCAAGCCATTGTCAACACCCATGAGTACATCAACAAGGATGGACAGTGACAAGGATGGTAAGAAAGTAGATCAAAAGGTCTACAGAGGTATGATTGGCTCATTACTTTACTTAACAGCTAGTAGACCCGATATTCTATTTAGTGTATGCATGTGTGCTAGGTATCAAGCCGATCCTAGAGAATCACATTTAATCTCTGTGAAAAGAATATTTAGATATTTAGCTAGAACTCATGATTTAGGTCTATGGTATCAAAATCCTGTGAAATCAGTTTAGTAGGATATTCTGATGCTGACTATGCTGGATGCAAAGTAGATAGAAAAAGAACCAGTGGTGGTGTCAATTTCTTGCAGGATGCTTGATATCCTGGTCCTCAAAGAACAAAATTCAGTGGCATCTATCTACAAGCTGAAAGCTGAGTACGGGGTGGCTGGAAGTTGAGACTTTATCCATAGAGGTTGACAAACTGGCATATATTTTTCAGATTTGAAAACAATTTTTCCCTCCATGGCTTTAAGCAAAAATAGCAAAATATCCCTCCTGGTCGCTCTCTTATTGAAGTCGGTTTGAATGGTCAAACTCCTTTGTCATTTTTTCCTGCCGTTTGGCGCCTCACTTTCCACAACACATTTTTATTCATAAAATCGATGAGAGAACGATTTGTATCCATCTTCTACCTTTACCCTCTTTCGTCTGGTTACTTGAGCCGATGCCCTAGCAAGTTCGACATCTGCAAAGTTTGAAGCCTCTCTCTCCTTCCCGCGAAATTTCTTGAGGGCTTTCACTCCTCCTTCCTTCTCAACCCTCCAGAAAACTTCCTCACCGGATTCCATGGCCGCATCCACAGTTTCCGGGAGTTTGGGTGGCTACAACGCCGAGTTCCTTATTCCTGAGCAGCAGGAGAGGTTCACTTTCGTAAAGACGAAGCTGTGTGGAAATAAAGAGGTTGATATTGCAGATCTGGAGAAAAAGGGATGCACAGTGTGGTGGCCGCAATTATCAGGATGCAATGGATGGGAATCGCAACCCTCTCGGAAGTAAGCTATCCAGACCTTGTTAAGGCCTTTTATGTTTGTTTGAAATCAGAGGCAGATGGATCCCTAACATCCTTTATCAAGGGAATCCAAATCAGGATCGACCGTGAGTTTTTGAAAACCCTAGTCGATGTATGTACATCTGGTCACAGTGGAATCCACTCAGTGGATATTCAAGCGAAGGGTCTAGGTATCATTGGTCCAGACTTCAGGCTGAAAGACGGAAAACTGGACATCAATCAGCTAAATGCCTTCAACAGGATTTTACATTTCATAGTGTGTCAGATTCTGGCTCCGAGAAGTGCCACCTTCTCATCTTGTACAAGGCCGACTCAGACTTGATGTTTTGGGCCATCCAAAACAGGGAAATCAATATGGCTGAAGTAATGATAGAAAGGATGAAGTTCGCCAGAGAACAGATTTGGGATACCAAGAGCAAGCTAAACGTCTCTCTGCCTTATGCTCACCTGCTCACCAAAGTATTCAAACACTTGGTGTTGATCTATCAGGGGCAGTTACTGAGAAGATGGGCAAGCAATTAGGTCCAGAAACCTGAAGAAAAGTGGATTTTCATTACAAAATGGTACATGGTCTAAAGCTTCAGTAGCAGAGGGAGAGGCCATCATAGGTGATTTTCCTGATGTTCAGGAAGAAGCAGCAGAACCAGCAGCAGAGCAACCAGTAGTAGTCCAATCAAAGCAGTAGAAGCTTCAGTAGCAATTGAGCCAGCAGCACCGTCAGCTCCAGAATTAGCAGGATCACCTTTAATCGAAGCACCAGTAGAAGAAGCAATGGCAAGTGCAGTAGATCCCTTACCCACCTCCATCGTTGCCTCTATCCTTAAAGAGGTATTGGATTCTATTCACTCCACTCCAGTCACTCCAGAGGCTGGCGGAGAATCAGTGGCAGAAGTTGTGGCATCAGGCCACATTGAAGAATCTCTTGCAATACCAGTTCAGGAGGAGCAATCAGATGCTCCTGATAATATTATTTTGGAAGAGGATGCTCCCATTCAGGGGGAGCAAGAGCCAATGGAAAAGGATGCTCCTGTTCAGGGGGAGCAATCAAAGGAAAGTCCAATAGAAGCAACTCGCAGTGATGAGCCTATGGGCAGTGTACCGAGCTGATGAAACCTGCCTAATGCTCCGAATGATGCCAGAGATGGGGAGACAGCAAGCTCCTCTGATTCTGATGATGATCAGCCTCCTCCAGCTTCAGAGGCTAGGCACAAAGGGAAAGAAGTGGAGTCCGAAGTCCCACTCTTATCAAATACTCCATTTGAAAGGCAGATGAGGTAGAAAATTGTGATTAATTTGAAGCCTGTAATTGAGAGACTTGATGCCCAAGGAACTATTCTATGTTCTCTTCAATCTAATGTATCCTCATTCATGAGCCAAGCTTCAGCTTCAAAGGAAATTTCCAACATCAGGAATGCCATGAAGTGGTTCAACAAAGAAATGGGCAGCATGAAAAATATGCTGAGTGAAATCCTGAAGGTGGTTGGAGCCCAAGCTCCTCCTCCTCCACCTCCTGCAGCTCAAGTTCAAGAGTCAGGGCCATCAGGGCCAGCACCAGCAGTAGCAGCGGCAGAAGTTAATGTGCAAGGGTTTCCAGAGCCAGCTGAGCAAGTGTCAGGGCCAACAGGGCCATTGGAGAGTGAACCTGTGCAGACAGAGGTTGAAGAAGAGGTCTTGGCACCTAAGCCTCCAGCTCCTTCTCATCCCTCACACACCAGTTCCTCGATCTCCTCCCTCAGCTCCTACAGCACCCCCTGCCCCAGCCATTAAAAAAGCCTCAATCCAGACCCATCTCCTCTCCAACACCATTTCCTTCTCAATCCACCTCATCTCCTGCATCTTCTATTCACATCCTTCCACCTCCACCTATTTCTGAGGTGCCTCCAGCATCCTCTGCTGGAGCCTCATCCTCCTCTGGTCCCTCCCTGGACCAGTTGATGACATTCCCACTACCTCTCATTCATTTCTTCATCCTTCTCCTCCACCCTCCTTCATCACTATAATCCCTGAGACAGCTCAACTTGACTCTCCCTTTATAGAAAAAATAAAGGATGAGTTTGAGGAAGGCATTCTCAGGTCTGTGCTAAAGGTTGGGGAGCACATCCATAGGGCAGACTCTTCCAGTCCTGCACCTAAGAAGAGAAAATTTCTTCTACCTCCTCCATTTCCTCTGAGCCTAAATATCCTCCTTGTGGTTTTCCCTCACAGTGGTCACCAAAAATAAACCACTGTATAGAGAATATCTCTCAAAGGTCGTTCTTGCCACCATCATTAACCTTCCATTCCTCAATCTAACAGAGCATTTAAACACCATCCTACCCTTCACTTCTCTATCCAAATCCGAAAAATCCAAAATCTTCTCTAGTGCCCACTCCAAAACTGAAGAGCAGTAGGGCAAAGACCACAAAGATCTCTTCGAAAGATACATTCTCGCCAAATCTGCCAGATTCCCTCCAAGGGACCACTCCCTGACCTTATCAGAGTGGTTCAGAATTATCATAGAGAACTTTGGGCACCCTTCATTCAAAAAGATATCAAGATGGTCAGACACTATGTGTTGTTCAACAACTACAGATATGTCCATCGACTTCCAGAAGTTCAGCTCAGCCAGTTCAAAAGGGCTATTTCAGCTCTCTGTCCAGGCATCTCACAATCTTCAGATATTCAGATAGATTTTGCTACCCTTCATGTGCCTGATGAAATAGCACTACCACAGATACATTTTCTTGTCATGGAGTCCTCTGTAGGATCCATCATCTTTGAACGTTTTGCCAGAGTAATGGGAAGGATTCAAGTTCAGAAAGGTTACCTGGTTGCATTCCCTAGATTTCTATTTAGAGAATATCACCAGGGGCATGTCAGTGCTGAAGTTCTAGCCCCAATCCTGTCTGAATGTGAAAGGCTGACATCCTCAGAATGGTCCAAGTTCTACCCTTTGTCTGCTCAGTAGTTGTTTTCTCTGAATGAAGCTCAAGCCAGGGAGGCAAACCTGCTGTCTCTCCAGCCACTTTCTTGGATATGAACTCCATTCACCTTGTGAATGACCCCTTCAAAGTTTGGGAGGAAAGATACAAGGTGTATGTGGCTCTACACAAAGCTCTCAGAGATAATCACAATCACTATCCTGTGTCCATGGACCAGTTTCTTACCTGTGCCAGCTTTGAGACTCGTCATTTCCTAAAGATGACTATGGATAAGGAGGCTTATGCTGATCTTCTCTACAAGCACCTAGATCTTCATCTCCAAAGGATGACTTCCTCCATGGGACCAACCTACTATTTGTCTTTTGGAGTCTTTAAAACTCATTTTGAAGAGCAGGAAGCACAAGCATGGGAAACCATTTCTCATTTTGCCTCTCTTCTGTCTCCTGCTTACTATCTGTCTGTACCTCCTCAACATTAATGAAAAATTCTTGTTTGAGTGCTCCTATCTTTTCTCTTCTTTCTTTGTCTCCGATTATCTTTTTGCTTACTGACAAAAAGAGGGAGAGAAAACTAGCATGTCTGAAATACATTTCGTGTATTTATGATTATTGTTAAATAGAGAGAATTCTCATTCATGCTTATTGTTCAGTTTTGTCATCACCAAAAAGGGGGAGATTGATGATCAGTCTGTCCCCATGTAATTTTAATTAATTACATATGTATTTTAGTGATTAACAAAACTTCATCAATAATCTCTAACATATTTCTTAAGTACAGGAAAATTACCAAGGTCAATCAAGTCAATATGGTAAGTATTGTCTTACTGAAGCTTTAATCTTATCAAAATGACATTTCCCTAAGTCCACACGACTTCTGTTAAAAGTCATAACGATTTCATAAGTGTTTTAACGATTTCCTTGTAAGACTGAAAAGTCACGTTGTTTTAAACAAGTCGATCCCGTAACGATTCTATAAGTCATCATAACGATTTCTTTAGAGCTCGTAACGACTTGCTGTCATAACGATTCTATAAGTTATCGCAACGATTTCTTTAGAGCTCGTAACGACTTGCTTGTCATAACGATTCTATAAGTTATCGTAACGATTTCTTTAGAGCTCGTAACGACTTGCCTGTCATAACGATTCTATAAGTTATCGCAATGATTTCTTTAGAGCTCGTAACGACTTGCCTGCCATAACGATTCTATAAGTTATCGCAACGATTTATTTAGAACACAATGACTTGCTTTCCATAATGATTTGTTAAGTGTTTCACAACGATTTCTTTAGAACACAACGACTTGCCTATCGTAACGATTTCATAATCATATAGCCATCGACTCATATCTTACATCGACTTGACATTTATCTTATCTCTAAAAACGTGACTAGTCAAAGTCACGTATATATCTATCTGTCACTCCTGCATTATGAGTTCTGAACGTATCTCTGCATGCATGCAGACAATATCGTCCATTATTGTGCTTACTCTGTATACATCCTTTAAAACAAGCTATTTGGATTGCTATTCTAGTGAATACTCACATCAACGTATGCTGACAACAAGAGACAGCGTAAGTTGTCTACTGTTCTAGCATTTAATGTGTGCAGGGTCCTGAAGACATTCTATCATACAACGTTGGACCATATAGACGCCAGAAGACCCTATCTCTTTGCGTGCTCAAATGGATAAAAGATAGTTGAAGCTACAAATGTCAAACAGTCTAACGTCTATCAATCTAAGAGACAACGGTTACTTCAACGGCCGTATTTCAAATAGAAGATATAAATTCAAAGACAGAAGAAAAGAAGGCAACAACTAACGAAGTAGAGAACAAGCATCTCGTGTCAAGCATTCAAATTCTTCTGCAAGAAGTCTAGAGCCAAGAATCTCATTCCTCATCACCTTTAGCTCTTCGCTCTCTATGCTGTAATAGATTTTTCTAAGAGAGCTCGTGTAGTTCTGAGAGTGTGCCTTGTTTAGATCCTTGCTCTCAGTGCTAGTGGCTTCAGATCTTGGCTTGTTAAAAGCTTGATCTAAGGGCTTGATCTTATTCCATTCTCTGTGTGTTGTTTCCTTCGGTTGTGAAGGAAGACTTGGTGGTATCCAGGTGCTGTTTCCCTTCAGTTGTGAAGGAAGACCTGGTGGGGTATCCAGGGTGGTGTTATTCCCTTCAGGTGTGAAGGAAGACCAGCCGAGCTGGGTGTTGTAGCATCCTTAGGGGGACTGTACCCTAGCTAGTAAAACCTGAGTGGTTGCTCAGGGACTGGACGTAGGACTCTAAGGAAAGGATGTCCGAACCAGGATAATCCTTTGTGTTGTGTGATTGTTTTCTTTGTGTGATTGGTATTTGAACTAACAGTCACTAACCTTCATCGAAGAACATTTTTGTGAATGTTTTATTTATAGGTATCGTCTAGATTATTTTTTAAAAGACCCATTCACCCCCCCTGGGCTCGTCAACTGGGCAACAAAGACTCATCAGTCTCACTCTAAGGGGGAGCCTCACATTCAAGGAGGAGCACAGACTAAGGGGGAGCCTCACATTCAGGGGGAGCACAGACTAAGGGGGAGTTACACATTAATGACAAACATTGTTGAACCCCTCTCACCACAACATACTGGTAAGAAGTATCACAGAAAAAGGGAGATAATGCAAATGGTAAGATCCTTCCTTTTTGGTTATTGACAAAAAGGGGAAGAGTATGTTTAATCTGTGAATTTTCTGTATTTTCTATGTTTTAAGTATTTTTGTCAGAAAATCTCATAAGTTTTGTCATCACCAAAAAGGGGGAGATTGTCGAACCACTCTTATATTTTATCCTTTATTTTGGTGATAAAAAAACTAATGATTAATTATATTATTATATTTAATATCATATTTTCCTAATAAATATAATTTATGGTACTATCGCTTTGTGATTTGTACTGAAAAGGCAAATCGATGGCTGTCCAATACACATTATTACTGACTAAGGGCCACAACGACTTTATATAAATACATTGATTATGGTTCATCTCATGTAAACATCGATTTTGTTCAACATCAATTTCACTTAAGCATCGACTCTGTTGAACACCGATTTCATTAGAACATCGATTTTGTCAAACATCGACTTCAGTTGAGCATCGATTTCACTAAAAGATAGACTCCATGTAAACATCGATTTCAATCAAACACCGACTTTAGTGAAACATCGATTCACTCTCAACATGGATTATGTTTACATCGACTCTCTTTGAACATCAATTATGTTAACATCGACTTCACTTAAATATCGACTTCAAACATCAATTTGATTAAACATCGAATCCATGAAACATCGGCTTCGAAACATGGATTACTTTGAAACAACGATTACATTGGAACATCAATTGTCTTTCACATCGACTCTATTACACTTAAACATCGATTTCCTCTATATTTCAAACATTTCAAATTGTTTTTGGTGCCCAATGAAAACTCGAATACATTCATATGCGTTACCTACTATCTCTCTGACAGAAAATCTTTTTGCTTATCTCATTGGATCCCTCCTTCCTGTCAGACAAAAAGAGATTACCTACCACTTCTGGGTGTCAGCAGGAAACACAGAGGTATGAGCCTTCTGACAGAAACACTTCGCTGGTCTAAACACTTTCTTCTATGCTTGAAGACCTTAAAGACCACCAAGTGGCTATCAGTCAGAAGAAGAAGAATAGAAAGATCAGCAATGGCTAGAAGAGTTCCATCAGAACTCTTCAACGGATCTATTCAAAGCTGCTCCATATAAAAGATGAAGTAAGGCTGAAGAAAACAAGCGAGAGCTTTCCTGAAGATCTTTGAAGGAGTGTACATCCTGTGAGAAGCCTCAACGCCATATGCACTCAACCTTCGCGACACCTTCTACCGGTTCCGCAGACCACAACCCGCACCGGTGAAGGCCACACCACACGCAGGCTCTCTCAGCCTTCGCGACACACCCACGGACGCGCAGGCCGACGAAAAACCCAACCGTAGCACGAGCTAACCAACAACCATGCTCGAAGCATGCGCACCCAGCAACAGCAGCAACACTCTCCTGCAGCTCACACTTGGACCCTGCTGGAAAGCTAACCACTGCAACAAAGACCAAATGCTCACCTAAAAGCAACTATACACTGATGGGCCAGTAGCGCACGAGTTCCTTTCTTTGGACAGCCATAGTTATTAACTCATTACAAATCTTGTTGGACCCCTGAGCTCTGATACCACTGTAACGACCCAACCTCCCAGACCCCCGCTAGGGACCCCGAAGGTCGCACCATCACCCACGGATCTGAAGACCCGGAAGGGTTAGAATTTAGTCCAGTGAGATAAGTAATGAATTCAAATAACTATAACAAGAAAAGACTGACATTAATGAAGAATTGAAGTACAACATGTCCAAATAAAAAGTACAGGTACAGAAAGAAAGGTGCAGTCCTTAAGGGGCATACCCCGAGGACTTGAAAAAAGCCACTCTCAAACTCACGGTACAAAGAGCACTTACGCTCACAACTCACACTGCTAACAATGCACGGCGCACCAAACCGCCACCACGACGTCTGACAATGAACTCCTGGGACAGCGAGTCCCTACCTGAAGAGAGTAGGGGGGGTGAGCCTCGCGAACAAGGCTTAGTAGGGATTATCAGTCCCTTACCAGCCAGCAGCAGCAGGAACTCCAACAAAGCAGAAGCAAAACTACTCTACAGAGCAGTAAAGCGAGAAACGCCTACCACATAGTACTACAAAGCAGCGGAAACAGAGAAACGCCTCGACCACAACCCGGGTCAAGCCAAACACGACTCCCGCAGAACCAGCGGAGTCAAACACATGCGGAAGCAATAGAGCAATGCCACGACCCGCAAGCAGGGTCGGGCCAGAGCAACACAATGTGGAAGTAAACCCTCGGCACACACCGCCGAGACAAAGAAGCTCACGGAACCCCGGAGCGACCACGTGAGACCAGAGTCTCACGACACAAGCACCCAACATCCCAGACCTCCACGAGGTCGGGAAGGAACAACCAGGTGTCACCCCGAGAACACCGAACAACCATGTGAGAAGCAATGTCTCACCACAAGCATGGCCACCTCAGACCTCCACGAGGTCTAGGGCCGACAAATAGAACCCCCCTGCACCTCGGGCAGTCCACGAGGTCAGAGAACTACACACTGCGGTGCCACCATGGACGGCACTAAGTAACGGTTACTCAAACAACAGTTGGGTGTCTACAAAAGACACCCCAAGAGAACCCGCAGAACGGAAACCACTAAACACGGTCCCTGAGGCCAACCGAAAAAAAACAAGGAAGCGAGACACGGCTAGGCTACAACCACCGTGTAAACCAGGGAAACGAGAACACAATCTCGGAAACAGCGTGAAACACCGTCACACAGCAAGAGCAACCAAGCCACCGCCACAGGCAGCTAAGAGGAGGACGCGCCGTCCACACCTCAAGCACGCCGGCTGTCGACTCCCGCCTACAACCTCCCCGGTAGAGTGAGGCTAGCGAGTCACAGCCAAGAACACAACCACAACACCGCAGTCCGGCCGAACTGCGGCCCCATGCTTGACCTCTCTACATGGCTCCGGAACTAACGCAGAGCGAGGCAGTAAGACGGACTAGCTAATATGCACCGAACGAGCACCACAACAACCTCGGCGTCCCAGACCCAGCTAAGGGAGCTCTACAAATGACAGAAGCCACTATCCCCACGTTTTCCCTCCGTTCTAAGTTCGTAACCCGAGCACGCCCGTTGCCTGGAGAAGCCCCGTCTGACACAGGCGTGCGGGGATGGGGGTCCTAGGTAATGGTAACAACCTGTCTCGCGGACAAGCCCTCAAGTGCCAAGCACCGAGCGAAAGAGAACTGGCGTGGCAACCACCACAGAAACGGCACTGTTGGCTCGTAACCAAAACAAGCCCACAGGCACAAGCACGCACGACACCCCTTCCGGAAACCCCACAAGGCCGTCGGCCAACGCCGACACACAAGGCACGGCGTGAGAAACCGGAACACTAACAACAGAACAGAAACCACCGCTCTTCTAATAATTGATTGACAGACAGAGAATCGATTATTAGACAGGCGCAAGCCCACACGGCCATGAATGTGTCACATTCGGTCACTAAACGCAGCGAGCCAACCTGCCGCATTCCTCACCAAAATGTTCGGAGGGCAACCCTGCCCTGGGGCACAAGCCGACACACCAACCACGGCCACGGAAAACACCCAAGGCAACCCAGACCTTGTCACGCCCTCCTAGACCGTCGCGATCACATCACGACGGGTAGGGCAACCACGTCGGGAAGCAGATTGCAACAAAGCTCTTGTCCCGACAACAAACCAGGTCACGACGACCCTGTCGCGACAAGGCCGTGTGTCGCGACAAGAACCTTGTCACGACGGGCAGCCAGGTTGCGACACTCTTATCGCGACGGCCTTATGGCCGCGATAAGGTCGCACCTGACCGGGGCAAGCCTCCTCTGGTGTCACAACGCACTTGGCGGTCGTGACACCAGCAGGAAGGCCGACCACCGGGATGCCACGTCCCGGGGTCCCCCACACAACTTCAAACACACAAACTTGGGGAGGGGATCATGGAGAAAGCAGTAAAATCATGCATTCCACAATTTGAACCCCCAAACCACGCAAACAAGTAAGGGTACAAGAATCCCTACTTTGAGAATGAAGAACCAACCCATAAAGGGGCCTTCATGTTGAGCTGCCACCTCCTCCTCGCTCCCACGGCGACGCGCCACCGCTCCGCACGAACTGCCACCGCTCTGCCAAGCCCGAACCGCCGGATCGCCGGAGAGGGAAGCTTTCCTCCTCGAAGAGGAGAAGGGAAGGGAAAAAAGGAAAAGAGGGAAAGGGGGAACCGGCCAAGGCTTTTAGCCTCCAGCCCCCATAATGCGACAGGGCGGGGCATCGCGACACCAAGCGTATTGCGACGGCCGCCCAGATCGCGACCAGAACGCGCCTACCCTGGCACCGCGATAGCCTGACAGGTCGCTCTGACCCGCCTGCCACCCTGACATGCAGTAGATGCCTGTCAGAAGACCAAAAGCAGAACCCTATCACGACCCGTTGACCGTGTGCGACAGGAACACGACACACCTAGTGGTCGCAACAGGGATGATGTAGCAACGGGCACCTCCGTCGCGACAAGGCCAGTCATCCCACACAAACGGAAAGCCAGAAACTCGAGATGTTATAGAGCATAGACTAGGGGAGCTATATGTTCATGACAAATATTGTTGAACCCCTCATCTCCAAATTCACAACATACTGGTAAGAAGTATCTACAAAAGAGGTGAATGAAAATGTAAGATCCTTCCTTTTTTGTTATTGGCAAAAAGGGGGAGAGTATTTTATGCTATGAATTTTAATTCATTAGTTGTATTGAATATTTTTAAAAATTCACATAAGTTTTGTCATCATCAAAAAGGGGGAGATTGTTGAACCACTCTTATATTTTCATTTTTTTGGTGATAACAAAACTCATGATTAACTTAAAATATAATGAATATATTTAATATCATGTTTTCCTCATAAATACAACATATTATGGCACTATCGTTTCATGATTTGCACTGGAAAGCTAAATCGATTGTTGTTCAATACATATCGATTACTGACTAAATGCCACATCGATTACTGTTATAATCATACATTGATTATAGTTGTTTCACATCGACTATCTCAGAACATCGATTACATTAGAACATGGATTGCGTCACTTAAACATCAACTTCACTTAAATATTGACTTCATTCAAACATCGATTTCATTTAACATTGATTTCGGTTTAACATCGACTTCATTTAAACATCGATTTCATTCAAACATCGATTTCATTGAACATGGATTTCACTTAAACATCAACTTCACTTAGACATCGACTTCGTTCAAACATCGATTTCGGTTCAACATCGATTTCATTCAGAACATCAACTTCACTTGAACATCGACTTCATTGAAACATCGATTTCATTCACATCGATTTTGGTTTAACATCGATTTCATTATAACATCGACTGTGTTCAAGCATCAATTACACAAACATCGATTGCATACATGGATTACATTGAAACATTGATTTCATTAGAACATCGACTGTGTTCAAACATCGAGTACACAAACATCGATTACATATATGGACTACATTGAAACATCGATTTCATTGGAACATCGACTGTCATTCACATCGATTACATTAGAACATGGATGTTCACATCGACTTCATCTCAACATCAATACATTTATACATGGATTATGTTCACATCGACTTCAGTTCAAACATCGATTACATACATGGATTACATTGAAACACCGATTTCATTGGAACATCGATTACTATATACCTAAACATCGATTTCCTCCATATTTAAAATGTTTCAAAATGCCTTTGGCGCCTAATGAAAACTCAAATGCCTTCATATGCTTAATTTATTATTTCTCAGTCTGACTGAAGATCTTTTTGCTGTCTATCCTTCAAAGTAGGTGACATGTCTAGATGTCAGCAGAAAACATGGAAGTAAGGCAAGGTATGGGCCTATTGTCAGAAGACCTTTTTAGTCTGACTATATCTTCTCTGCCTACAGATATCTAGACTTCCCTCTACACCAAGTGTCTGTTAGTTAGAAGAAGAAGAGTAGATAAGAAGAGATCAACAACGGCTAGAAGAGTTTCAACGAATCTATTCAAAGCTGCTCTATAATAAGATAAAGCAAGATTGAAGAGAGAAGAGAGCTTTCCTAAGAGTTATTAAAAGAGAGTACATCCTATGAGGAGCCTCAACACCATATACACTCAAAGAAAGAGAGAAAGAGCTCGAGCCCAAGAAGAAGTGTGCAAGCAACCATCTAAAGTCTTCAAGCTTCAATCTCCTTTCCTCTCTTCACTCTCTGTGTGCTGCATTCTAATTTTTGGGAGAGTCTTTCAGCTGAGAGTTTTTGAGTTAGTGTCCATTTTGTACAACTCTCAGTTTGTTCTTTCTTCTCTAAGAAAGATTTTTGTCCAGCTGTAGGACTGTATACAGTGAGCCTCTTCCTGTGTGAAGAGAAGGCCAGTGGGGGCTAGAGGTTTCTGTCCTGCTAAGGGACTATTCTTAGCACTTCCTTTTAGTTAAGGGATGAACCTAGCTGGGGTTGGTGTCAGAAGAACCCAGTTGGGGGACGGAACCGCACTGGGGTTTGTTCCAAGAGGTTAGCTTCTTGACCTATAATAGAAGTGTTTCCTTCCTACTCGGAAAGGAAGAGCACCAGCGGGGAGCTGGGGGTTTGTATATCCCCGGGAGGATTGTACCTCAGTTAGTGAAATCCCAAGATTTTACTTGGGAACTGGACGTAGGTCTTCCTTGTGTGAAGTACCGAACCAGGATAAAATTCCTTGTGTTCATTTTGTGTGATTTTTTATATTTGCTTCCGCACTGCTACTCTCTATCACACACTATCACATTCACTAACCAAAGTTTTTAAGTTGTGATTTCTGCATTTTAGTTTTAGAATTTCTGTAGCTTTTCTATTCACCCCCCTCTAGAAAGCTTGCTACCATAATCCGCGATCCAACACCAAGCTCCATGGATGAAGAGTATGAAGTGACTTGGTGAAGTGAATAGGAGGAAAATGGGAGGAAATGAGATGGTTGCGAGCTAAGGGGAAGCTCTGGTGGGATTTTGGCAGCACTTCGTGGCAGCATGGGGGTCTCTTTCATTTAGAAGGGTATGGGTTGATTATATAGAGAGGAGAGAGAGTATCTCATCTTTAAGTGATAATGGCCTACGAAAATGGTAAAGGCCAAGTAAATGCACATGGGAAGTGTAACATTGTGGCCGTTCGGATCTGTGTTTATTGGTTCTGGTGTGGTGCTCATGACTAATGTGGGGTCATTAAGCCTTGGTCGTGGTCCCCGTGCATTGTGTGGGTGTTGTGGGCTGAAGGTTTTAGCCCAAACCCCATAGGTTCACTAGTTGTGAACGCGACAGGGTGAGGCGTTGCGTTCTTAACGCGACAGTCGCATGTGTCGTGTTCTCCGCACCGCCTTTGTGACGCGTGGCATGAAGAGTTTTTAGAAGGCGACAGTTAGGTACGTTGCGTTCTGAAGGCGACAAGATCGTACGTCGCGTTCTTGTTTCCAGTTGGGATAAGTTTGGCCCTCCGGCCAAACAGAGCAGGAAGCTCTGTTCGACTGGGGAGAAGGTTGTTGTGGCAATTTCGGCGACGTCGGCTTGGGAACTCGTGTTTTGATGTGGTTTTGGTGCGTAGAAGTGCTCGGAGCGTGAAGAGCCCCGATTGAGCCTCGTTCTACGAGTTCTACTTATTGGTAGAGACTTTCCTTGTTTTTATTGCATTATTTGATTGATGTGAAGCATGTTTAAGGTGTATCGGTGTGTACTTGTGTTTCTTGTATAGTTTAAAGGATTTGTAGAAGTTTGATATGCATGGAAATGAGGTTTTATGCTGGTTTCTGTGTGAAAACCAGAGTGCAGGGTTTCTGTCTGAGAAGGTGACGGATCGGGCTGTCGCATTCAGGTTGCGACCCTTGGCCCTGTCTCGTTTTGGTTTGTGAACGCGACTTGTCGAGCTGTCGCGTTCATAACATGACGGTAGATGCTATTGCGATATGGTGTGTGATTGCGGTTAGTCGAGCTGTCACGATCTTATTGCGACAGTGGCCCCCGTCGCGTTCTTCTGTCCAAAATGAGTGGTTGGGCCTTGGGCAATGATGGTCCTGTGTAGACCTAGCTCAGGTCGTTTTAAGGTATTTTAAGTTGTTCTAACTTGATTAATGATTAGTAAAGCATGTTTAGGTTAATGGAATAGTTGGTGTTAATAAGTGAGTAATGTTATTGGTTACGTTAATTATGTTAAGTATGTTATAAAGGTTATGTGATTCATATGTGTGGTTATGTGTATTATGGTGCGTTGCCATGGAGGCCATGAGATGGCCAATGACAGGCAAGGTTATAATGTGGATCTCGTGTTTAATGGTGTGTTATTGCTTGGAGGTCATGTAGTGACCAGTGATGAGCCGATTATGTTAAATGTGTTGTGGTATAAGTTTTACCAGGGTGTTAAGTAAAATAGGTGGACACATAGTTTAAACTGTCAAACTCATTGATATTAAGTCAAGTCAATATCCTCAATGGTTTAAACATAATGCTCAAAAAGTTGCAGGTTGGAGCATGAAGAGAACATCTTACCAAAACTTAGGGGATTACCATAACCCCTATTGAATAACAAACTATTGTAGACGAACACGATTCCAAGTAAAGGATGGTCAAATGGATGATGAAGAAAATGTCTACTTAGATGGCTAGCCATAGACACCAATGGACTTGGAATTAATTAAACAGTGGAGGCTTCACACTATTTCCTTTTTTTTATGATTTTTTTTGTTTAACAAAATGCAATGGGAAAAGTGGTAATTAGGTTCACGAACACCTTTTGACGTGAGGATAGACATTTCTAGTGCCCTTACCCCCAGTTACTCAGTAAGAGTGACCATCATACCATTCTACAGAGTTAATGAGTAAGCTTTTTGACTCGAGGATAGACATTTGTGATGCCCATGTCCCTGGTTACTCAGCAATACACATCATTGCTCTATCCTTAGCCAAATTTTTTAGTTGTATTGAGATATGTGAAATAGGTAGCTTTTCCCTTTTTTTTTAATTTTATCATGTTCTGTTTGAAAATCAAGGTCAAATAATGTATATGGTTAACAATCAATGCGAGACATAGAGTTCAATGACCATAGGACTGATCAAGACACTTGTGAACAGTATGTGCCTACAAGAGAGTTATGCAAGGAGTTAGGTGATATCCATTAGATTAGATCAATATTCTCCGAATGATACAACCTAGACTCTTACATGAGTAGTATGTCAAAATCAAGGTGATATAGATAATGGCTTTAATATCATGTGGGTATGAATGATTAAAACATGCATAGACACCAAAGTGACACCTTACATGAAAGGCATGACCCTGCTCAAAGAGAATGTTGTGAGATATCCAAGAAATGCATTGAAAGTGTGTGGATGTCGACAGCTAAAAGGAGCCTGTCGACAGATGCATACAGACAGAAAAGTGGTTGTTCTAGAAAGTCAAAAACTATGCTTGGCTGTTGACAGATAAATTGTTGTCTATCAACAGAACCATAGAATCCAAAAACTAGTGTCTGTGGAGCCTGATCTGTCGACAGGATGCAGCAGGGCTGTCGACAGCTGCTTGTGCAGAACAGATTGAAGGCTAGGATGAAAGAGGAAAGGAGATATGGCATGTGAGGAAAAAGTAGGTATGTGAAATATGATTAATTCCCTCAAGATGTCAGTCATCTAACCTGAACTTGCTCCCCCAAGTGTGTGCTCATGTGGACACAAACAATCAAGCACTTCAAGACACATTTGCACAATTTGTGCAATCAAATGCACACAATTTCATGAATAAGGACAGACTTCGAAGAAATCCATTTGTTTAAGAAGGAAAGAAAGGGCAAAGTGAAAAGAAACTATATACCTTATAGAAAGTAAATGACCATTATTTACGACTTAACTACGGATACGTGGCGGAGAATTTTTCTCAGGCATAATGACAGTTTCCAAACAAGCATAACTTGTTCTTCCACAAATCACCATTTGATATACAACATAGTTGGTGCACACAAGGAACATATACTCAAGATTTGGTATGTGCTTCATTGCATGTTGCACAAACCCAATCCTCTTCTCATGTTGTGAATCTATCCTCAGCCAGTGGTTTTGTGAAAATATCACCCAATTGTTTTTTAGTGGGTACGAAGCTAATCTCCAAGGTTTTGTTGGGTACCTCATCTCTCAAGAAGTGATGTCTTATTTCAATGTGTTTTGTCCTAGAGTGTTGGACTGGGTTCTTTGAAAGATTGATGGCACTAGTGTTGTCACATAAGATAGGTGTGCATCCAATGTCAATATTATAGTCAGACAAGTGACTTTTGATCCACAACACTTGAGTTGCACAACTCCCTGCAGCAACATATTCTGCCCCTGCAGTGGAGAGTGCAACGATTGTTGCTTCTTGGATGCCCACGAAACCATGCAACCACCAAGAAATTGACAATAATCACTAGTACTTTTTCTATCAATTTTACATCCAGCATAATCAGCATCGAAATATGATATCAAATCAAAACTACTCCCAGCTGGATACCAAAGACCCAAGGCATGGGTACTTGAGAGATATCTGAATATTCTCTTAACTGCAACCAAATGGCTTTCCTTTGGACTAGATTGATATCTAGCACAAATGCAAACACTAAATTGTATGTACGGTCTACTTGCAGTAAGATAAAGGAGTGAACCAATCATACCTCAGAAGTGCTTTGCATCTACCTGTTTACCTTTCTCATCATTGTCCAATTCAAGCTTGTGCTCATTGGTGTTGAAGCAAGCTTAGCTTGTTCAACTGAAACCTTTTCAGTAGCTCCTTGACATATTTTTCTTGGTTGATGAAAAATCCATCTTCTAGTTATTTTACCTGTAGACCAAGAAAAATTGAAGCTCCCCCTTAAACTCATCTCAAATTCACTGTGGATATGATTTGAAAATTCCTCACACATGATGGTTAGTAGAACCAAAATGATATCGTCCACATAGACTAGAACAATAATAATGTGATTACGAACATTATTAGTGAAGAGAGTTTGGTCTACTTTACCTCTTGAGTAGTTTTTGCTTACTAGAAAAGTGCTTAGTTTGTCGTACCAAGCTCGGCGTGCCTGTTTCAATACATAGAGAGCTTTGTGCAATTTATATACATGGTTAGGTTTATCATGATCCTCAAAGCCAGGTGGTTGAGAGAATGAGAGCATAGACTTCCTCTTTGATGTAGCCATTCAAGAAGGCAGTTTTAACATCCATTTGAACAAGTTTGAACTTGTTTGAGCATGCATATGCACAAGATCCTAACTGCTTCTAGCCTAGCTATGGAGCAAAGGATTCTTCAATGTCCACATAAAATTCTTGATTGTATCCTTTTTCTACCAGTCTAACCTTATTTCTCACCACTTTACCCACTTCATTTAGCTTATTCCTAAAGACCCATCTTGTTCCTATGACAGAAATTTTAGGGGTTCTAGGAACTAGACTCCAGACATTATTCCTTTGAAATTGCCCAAGCTCCTCATGCGTAGCATCAATCCAGGAATTTTATTTTAAAGCTTCTTCAACTTTTTGGGTTCCACTTGAGAGACAAAGGCTAGATGATCCTGTTCAACTATTTGTCTAACTTGAGACCTAGTTTGAACTTTTTCATTCATATCTCCTATGATGTTATCAGTGGATGTTCTTTAGAATACCTGACATTTGTCACTGTTGAAGGTCCGGGTTGATCTTGGACTTGAGGAGGTTGTTTTGGAGGAGGGGGTGCTTGAGGAGTTTCAACTTGAGGCCTTCCTCTTGTGGATTTTGTTCAGGTTCATCATCTTGATTTCTGAATAGATTTACGGCATCTTCATCATTGTACCTGCGAAGATATCCACTTTTAGTCTTGGAACTGCTTTAGGATTTTCTTTTGCTTTCATTTGTAGTTCCCCAAGTGTTATTCCTTCATCTCCATCCTCAACCTGTAAGCATTTGAATTGTTAGACTTTGCTGATACTCATCAAAAACAACATATGGAGTTTCTTCCACTGTTCGAGATTTAAAATTAAACACCCTATATGCTCTAGAGTGTTCTGAGTATCCCAGAAAAATACCTTGATCACTTTTGGCTTCGAACTTATCCAAGTCAACTTTATCATTATTATGAATAAAGACTTTGAGCCAAAAACTCTGAAATACTAAATACTGGGTTTCTTACCTTATAGAGGTTCGTAGGGAGTTTTCATTATCACAGGTCTTACCATGGCTCTGTTAAGGATATAACATGAGGTGTTTACCACTTCTGCCCAAAAGGTCCTTGCAAGCTGACTTTCGACCAGAAGGGCTCGAGCCATTTCCACCAAGGTTCTGTTGTTTCTCTCCACTACACCATTTTACTCCGGAGTTCTTAGGGAGGAGAACAAGTGTTCTATCCTTGGTGCCTACAAAAATCAGAAAATGAGTTGTTGTCAAACTCTCCCCCGTGATCAGTGTGTATTGAGCATATCTTATTGACATTTCCATGCTCAATCTTATCAAAGAATTCTTCAAAGATTTTCAGTGCTTCATTTTTGTGAGCCAGAAATTTTACCCAAGTGAACCTAGAAAAATCATTTACAATGACAAAACCAAATCGTTTGCCATTGAGACTCAGTGTCTAGTCGTTCCAAAAAGGTCCATGTGCAACAATTCATAAGGTTTAGAAGTGCTTACCGGTGCTTTTGATTTGAAGGATTGTTGGCCCTTTTGGTACGGCAGCAAGCCAACCTAGAGGGGGGTGAATAGGTTTTTCTGAAATCTGAAATAGAATCTTAAACACAGAAAATAACACTTGAAAGTTTGGTTAGTTTAGTGTGATAAGAGTAGCAGTGCGGAAGCAAATAAACAATCACACAAGGACACAGGAGATTTATCCTGGTTCGGCCCTTCCCACATGGAAGTCCTACGTCCAGTCCCCAAGCAAACTCTTGGGATTTCACTAACCAAGGGTACAGTCCCCCTATGGACCTTACAACACCCTCGATCCCCCACCAGGTCTTCTTCTCTTCCCGGGCAAGAAGGCAGCCCACTTCTCTTACAGGTAAAGAAGCCAACCTCCTGGAACAAACCCCAGTGCGGTTCTGCTAGACACAAACCCCTAGCTGGGTTGACAACTGGTACAAACCCCAGTTAGGTTCTGCTAGACACAAACCCCTAGCTGGGTTATCTACTGTATACAGTCCTACAGCTGGACACAGATCTTTCTTAGAAAGATCAGACTGAGAGACCTTACAAGATGAACACTCATGTAAAGCTCACAGTCCCAAACTCTCCCCAGATATACAATAAGCTCGGAGAGAAACAGAAGAGAGAAAAGAAGGCTCGAATGCTTGAAAGCTTGGAAGCTTGAGAGCTTGAAATGCTTGAATGCTTCTTCTGGCTCAGGCTCTTTCTCTCTTTCCTTGAGTGTATGTGGCGTGAAGGTGCTTCCCACAGATGTACACTCCTTCAAAGATATTCAAGAAAAAGGCTCTTGTTGTTCTTCAGCAATGCTCCATCTTTTATATTGAGCAGCTTTGAACAAATCCGTTGAAGAGATAGCCGTTTGAGTTTTGGATCCGTTGGAGTTCTGACCGTTGCTTATCTTCTTCATTTGTCTTAATCAGACTCTGGTGGTCTTCGATGTCTGTGAGCATAGAAGAGAGTGTTAGCATAAAAGAGTGTTTATGATAAACGATGCATGGTACTGTGCTTTTGCTAACATACTGAAAATAGAGGTCATATCTTTTTGACAAGACTCTGAAATATGCATGCAGCTTTTTGTCAGAAGATATTGACTTCATTTAAGCGCCAAGCATATTTGAAATATAAAAGCAATCTGTGTTTCAACAGAATCCATGAAGAAATTGTTATGAGCATGACTTATGAAATCGTTATGGGAACGATTTCTTAACAAATCGTTGTGAAGGCAAGTCGTTGCGCTCACTTATAGAATCGTTATGAGATCGACTTCTTAGAAAATCATTTCGGTCACTTAAGGAATCGTTATGGGAACGACTTCTTATCAAATCAATACGCTCAAAGAAGAAATCGTTATGGCCACTTATCAAATCGTTATGGCATCGACTTCTTAGCAAATCGTTGCGCTTACAGAAGAAATCGTTGCGAACACTTATGAAATCGTTATGGCATCGACTTCGTAACAAATCGTTATGGGAACGATTTCTTACCAAATCAATGCGCTTAAAGAGGAAATCGTTATGGCATCGACTTCTTAACAAATCGTTGCGGCGCTTGATACTTTGGCACTTTAAACAGAAATCGATGTATATTGATTAAACATCGATTTTATCATTTTAGTGCGCCAAATATTGCATCAATGAAAGACTTAGCATTTTGCTATGGGATTGATGCGACACAGATGAAACAAAAATATTCATTATGTTATCATCATAAGTTTTGTTATCACCAAAATACAAGAACAAATAGAGAGTGGTTCAACAATCTCCCCCTTTTTGGTGATGACAAAATTTATGTGAATTTTCTGATAAAAATGTATATAGCATAGAGGTTAGCATAGAGGTTTCAGAAAATTCATACAAACTCTCCCCCTTTTTGTCACTAACCAAAAAGGAAGGATCTTACCATGCATTCTCTCCCCTTTGAGAAAATTTCTTACCATTGCGGGGTTCAACAATAATAGATATTCAATGAATAACTTCCCCTTAGTGAAGGCTCCCCCTGAGTATGAGACTCCCCCTTAGTCTGTGCTCCCCCTGAGCATGAGAGACTCCACCTGAATGAAACTTGAAAATAATTATTAGTAATATTTAAAATTTACGAATAAATTAATGACTACTCCCTCTTCAGATATGAGATGGATGAAGAGTTGGCAGTCTTCAGTGCCTTGAGCATCCTTTGTTCCTGATGCCCCAAGGCTATCCTGCAAATGAGCTACTCAGAAGTAGGTACCCAAATAATTTTGGGTCCTTGATCGTTAGATGCATAAAAATAGCCTTTAGGTATCCAAACTAGGTGCTTAGTTGTGCAGGTGTTCACAGTGTGTCCTAGTTTATTGCAATGAGAGCAGCAGTGAATATAATTTGTTTTGCAGTTCTTATTGCCTTTGTGATGCATAGTTGGATCATAATTTTTAGAAACCTTTTTCTTTTGATAAAGCTTGGTTGTTTCAGGTTCCTTTTTCTGAGGCATTTTGGTTTCTTTTACAAATTTTGGTAAAGGATATTTTCCTGAGTTTATTACTTGTTTTCCTTTTTCTGGAGGTGTATAACCAAGCCCTTGTTTGTCATTTCCAGATTTTGATCCTTTTAAGCATAGGGCTAGAGATGTTTTTCCTTAGTTAATTTACTAACTGATTCTTTTAAATAGAGATTTTCTTCAGTTAGAGTTTTTAATTTTTCTTCTAACTCTAGCTTCTCTTTGTTCTTGCTTTTCAAATCTTCATTTAAAATATAATTTTTATCTTTATATTCTTTTAATTGTTCTTCTAGTTGTTCCATTTCTGATTTAAGATCAGAATTAGTGTTTTCTAAACAGGTAAGGTTGCTCTTGAGATTTTTTAGTTCTTTTACAACAACCTTATGCTTATTATATAGTTCATTAAAGACTTCTTCTAAGTCTTCAGACTCTGACCCTGAATTTGTGCAAGAGTCAAAAGAAGGTTCAGAGAGTACCTCTTTAGTCCCACCATGAGGGCTAGATTTACCTGCTCCTTTTCGGATCTGAGCTTGATGATTCTGAGCATGTGGTCTCTTCATTTTCCCAAGCAGCAGCCATAGCTTTTCTTTTAATTTCTTGTGCTGCTTCTTGGGCTTTTCTGGTTGACCAGTCTTCTTGAGTCTTGGACAATCTGGTCTCAGATGTCCAGGTTTTCTGCATTCATAGCAGACTGGTCCTTTTTCCTTTTTCTCTTTTCTTTGGATCCTTCTTGATCCATTTTTCTTCTTCTTCAAATTTTCTGAAGCTTGGACAATACTTCATCCATATTACAGTCTTCAGAATCTACATCCTGGGAACTAGAAGAAGAGATGGAAGGAGCGGCTACAACTTTAAGAGCGTTAGTGAATTTCATTTTAGATGAACTTTCAGATAATCGCTCCATATTTATTTCATGTGCCATGAGAGAACCTATCAGATTATCGATCGATAATTTGGTCAAGTCATGGGCTTCTTCTATGGCCGTTACCTTAGGTGTCCATGAAATAGTTAGGACCTAAGTATTTTTCTAACGGTTTCTTCATTAGGAAGAATTTTTCCAAGAGAATTTAAACCTACTACTATACTTGAAAATCTGTTATACATAGTAGTAATGTTTTCATTTGGAAGCATTTTGAATTGCTCATATTGAGAGATAAGAATATCTATCCTAGTTTGTTTTACTTTATCTGTTCCTTCATAGGTTATCTGCAATTTATCCCATATTTCTTTAGCAGATTTGCATGCAGAACTCTACTGAACTCTCTTTAGATAGAGCACAACATAGATAGTTTTTAGCCTTAAAGTTTAAAGATAATTTACTTTTATCTATTGTTGTAATTGCAGTAGTGCCTGGAATAGGAACAATAACATAATCACCTACCTCGATTACCTGCCACAGATCGAAATCTGTCCCTCGAATGAAGCATTCCATTCTCATCTTCCAATATTGATAGTCTTCTCCATCAAAGAATGGAGGTCTGGTGACTGATTGGCCTTCAGCATATCCTTGAGCTGCCATGGATCTTTACTCTAAGATCGTTGGATCTTCTTGAAGGTTCAGAGACCCGCTCTGATACCACTTGTTGGCCCTTTTGGTACGGCAGCAAGCCAACCTAGAGGGGGGGTGAATAGGTTTTTCTGAAATCTGAAATAGAATCTTAAACACAGAAAATAACACTTGAAAGTTTGGTTAGTTTAGTGTGATAAGAGTAGCAGTGCGGAAGCAAATAAACAATCACACAAGGACACAGGAGATTTATCCTGGTTCGGCCCTTCCCACATGGAAGTCCTACGTCCAGTCCCCAAGCAAACTCTTGGGATTTCACTAACCAAGGGTACAGTCCCCCTTATGGACCTTACAACACCCTCGATCCCCCACCAGGTCTTCTTCTCTTTCCCGGGCAAGAAGGCAGCCCACTTCTCTTACAGGTAAAGAAGCCAACCTCCTGGAACAAACCCCAGTGCGGTTCTGCTAGACACAAACCCCTAGCTGGGTTGACAACTGGTACAAACCCCAGTTAGGTTCTGCTAGACACAAACCCCTAGCTGGGTTATCTACTGTATACAGTCCTACAGCTGGACACAGATCTTTCTTAGAAAGATCAGACTGAGAGACCTTACAAGATGACACTCATGTAAAGCTCACAGTCCCAAACTCTCCCCAGATATACAATAAGCTCGGAGAGAAACAGAAGAGAGAAAGAAGCTCGAATGCTTGAAAGCTTGGAAGCTTGAGAGCTTGAAATGCTTTGAATGCTTCTTCTTGGCTCAGGCTCTTTCTCTCTTTCCTTGAGTGTATGTGGCGTGAAGGTGCTTCTCACAGATGTACACTCCTTCAAAGATATTCAAGAAAAAGGCTCTTGTTGTTCTTCAGCAATGCTCCATCTTTTATATTGAGCAGCTTTGAACAAATCCGTTGAAGAGATAGCCGTTTGAGTTTTGGATCCGTTGGAGTTCTGACCGTTGCTTATCTCTCTTCATTTGTCTTAATCAGACTCTGGTGGTCTTCGATGTCTGTGAGCATAGAAGAGAGTGTTAGCATAAAAGAGTGTTTATGATAAACGATGCATGGTACTGTGCTTCTGCTAACATACTGAAAATAGAGGTCATATCTTTTTGACAATACTCTGAAATATGCATGCAGCTTTTTGTCAGAAGATATTTCACTTTTCATTTAAGCGCCAAGCATATTTGAAATATAAAAGCAATCTGTGTTTCAACAGAATCCATGAAGAAATCGTTATGAGCATGACTTATGAAATCGTTATGGGAACGATTTCTTAACAAATCGTTGTGAAGGCAAGTCGTTGCGCTCACTTATAGAATCGTTATGAGATCGACTTCTTAGAAAATCATTTCGGTCACTTAGGAATCGTTATGGGAACGACTTCTTATCAAATCAATACGCTCAAAGAAGAAATCGTTATGGCCACTTATCAAATCGTTATGGCATCGACTTCTTAGCAAATCGTTGCGCTTACAGAAGAAATCGTTGCGAACACTTATGAAATCGTTATGGCATCGACTTCTTAACAAATCGTTATGGGAACGATTTCTTACCAAATCAATGCGCTTAAAGAGGAAATCGTTATGGCATCGACTTCTTAACAAATCGTTGCGGCGCTTGATACTTTGGCACTTTAAACAGAAATCGATGTATATTGATTAAACATCGATTTTATCATTTTAGTGCGCCAAATATTGCATCAATGAAAGACTTAGCATTTTGCTATGGGATTGATGCGACACAGATGAAACAAAAATATTCATTATGTTATCATCATAAGTTTTGTTATCACCAAAATACAAGAACAAATAGAGAGTGGTTCAACAGGATTTTCGGGTTTGTTTGCCCTGTGCACATGCATCACAAAAACTTTCATTCTTGTTAAAGAAAATTTCAGGAAGTCCATTTACCAGTTTAAGCCTCATGATCTTGTGCAAGGCGTTGTAACTTGCATGGCTAAGCCTATGATGCCACAACGTAAGCTCATCCTGCTTGTTTGGTACAAGAGACAAGTCTTCATTTTCTGGATCATCTAAGTCAACCAAATTAATGTTGTTCACCCTTTTTCTAGAAAATTTTAGACTTCCTGTTTCCTTATCAATGATTTGACATGATTTTGATTCAAAGATAACGTTATGACCCTTATCACATAATTGACTTATACTGAGCAAGTTGTGATGAAGGCCCTCAACCAACAATACATATCAATTGAGTTGGAGGCATACTTACCGACCTTACCTGTGCCGATGATCTGGCCTTTATTGTTACCTCTAAAGATGACTTGACCTCCATCTTTTTCAACCAGCAAACATAATTTTTCTTTGTCGCCCGTCATGTGCCTCGAGCAGCCACTGTCCAAGTACCATTTGTTTTGATTTTGGGCTGCTAGGCATTCCTGCATATATAGATCAGACAAGAGGTTTTGGTACCCAAATTACTTTGGGTCCCAATGTATCATTCATGCCAAATAGTAAATGCTTCAAAATCCAAACTTGTTTGACTTTCAGTTTATTTGGACTATTCCAGCATTGTTTATCATTGTGCCCAACTTTCATAAAGAAATTGCATGATGAAGATTTTTTCACAACAATGGGCTTGTTATTCTTGGGAACATGCATGGGCATTTTACCCTTTTGTTGCCCTGTTAGCTTTTCTTGGGTAGCTTGTTTCCAGACCTATCGACAACCCTCTTTGGGGTTGTTGACAGATTTCTTAGTTGTGTTAACAACTGATTTGATTTTCTTGGGTTCCTGTTTCTTACCCTTGGCTTGAGTCTTATGATCTTTGAGGTGATTTGCTTACTTGTGCTTGGGCTAGAATCAACAAAGAAAGATAGCAAATTTTTACCAATTACCTTTGGTTTTACAGGTTGAAATCCAATCTCATGCTTTGCAACAAATACATTAGATCCCAGAATTGAATTAAGATTTTGTTTCCCTTTAATAAACTTGATAGATCTTCAGATTTCCCTTTAAGCTTCTCTTCAGCCTTTTCCAATTTTTCTTTTAGCTTATTATGTTCACTTTGGAGAGATTCAAGGGAGTTCATTAGACCTTCCTTTTCTTTTTTAGTTTCTTGCAGTTTTATTTTCAAACTGTACATCTCCTCACAGTGAGCTTCCTCATCAATTTTCATCATCTCAATTTCTTTGCTCAAGGATGCGATTTGTTCATCATTATTAGTGCCATGAACAAGAGAATTGATTTTCTTTTTGAGTGCTTTATTTTCAGACTTACATTCACAGAACTTTTCAAACAAGACTGTATAGGCTTCTTCCCATTCTTCAATTGTATAACTTTCAAAGGAAGAATTTACCTGATTGGAGTCGTCGCTTCTTGCCATTAGACATTGAACTTGTTCATCTCCAGAGGTAGCTTCTTCGTCCTCATCTACATCTTCATCACTCCAAATAGCCATCATTTCTTTGGCTTTCTTGAAGGTGAATTTCTCCTTCTTCAGCTTCTTCTTGATCTCAGGGCATTCTCCTCTCATGTGCCTCTATTTCTTGCACTCATAGCATACAATGTTAGATTTTTTGTTAGACTCAAATTTATTTGAAAAATCTTTCTCCTGAAAAGGATTAGAGTTACCTGACCCTTTCCATTTGAATTTAAGGAATTTCTTGAGTTGTCTAGTGAGCATGGTCATATCATCATTCTCACTATCACTAGAAGTTTCAAGCTCATCACTTCCTATTGAACATCTTTTTTGGAACCTGAAGAATTTTTCTTGGAGGCTTTTAAGGGGATTAACCTTTTTGGGTTTTCTTCAGTTTCTTTCCTTTTCACATTTATTTCATATGTCATCAGGGAGCCAATTAGTTCATCTAGTTTCATCTTTGAGAGATCTTTCGAATCCTCAATGATAGTGGCCTTGGTGTTCCATAAGGATGGAAGAGACCAAAGTATCTTCCTCACCAAGTCACTTTCTAAGTATTCTTTCTGAAGACCCTTCAGACCATTTATTATTAGCATGAACCTTGCAAACATGTCTGAGATGGTTTCATCATTGTTCATCTTAAACATTTCATACTCAGAAATTAGCATGCTTGCTTTTGATTCCCTTACCTCGGGTGTACCTTCGTAGATCAGGTCAAGTTTGTCCCACATCTCTTTCGCTGAAGTGCATGTGGAGACCCTTGAGTATTCTCTCGGATGAACTGCGCACTGCATCATGTTCAGGGCGCTCCAGTTGAGAGTTCCCTTCACAATCTGGTCCTTTGTCCAAGTGTCTTCCTCCCCGGGAAGTGTGTATGCTCCTTTGCTGACAATCTTCCACAATTCGAAGGTTTGCGATCTCAGAAACACCTGCATGTGTTTTTTCCAATAGGGATAATCAGTACCATCAAAGAAGGGTGGCCTGGTCACAGAGTTTCCTTCGGCCATGTACCCCTTATTAGATTCCATGAGATCGAGACTCTCCTGATCGTAGAATCAAATAAATACATTAGTAAATCGGAGAAACCTCACTCTGATACCAATTAAAAGGTTGCAGAATTATACTATATGGTAATCTAGAAGGGGGTTGAATAGATTACTACCAATTAAAATTTACTACCACCTTCTTTTGATGAAAAACACAAACTTTTGAGACTTGCAACAAAGTGTAAACTAAACTTAGATGTGTTAGTTATAAATATATAGAGTAGCAATTTATCTAGCGTGTGTGAAAACACATGGCTACCAAACATCTAACGTAAAGACGTGCAAACCACAGGACACGAGGTTTTAAGGTGGTTTGGAGTACACAACTGTGTATCCTACGTCCACCGTCCACACAGACATGCAGAAGCACTGCTTATGAGCTAGTTCAACACTACAACTCAGACACACAAGTTATCTGATGGGAAACAATGATCAGATCAACATAGACCACGTAGACCAAGTACAAGAATCACTTGATCCACAACCACACACACAGAAGTGAAAAACAAAGACTTAGAAGGTTTCTGAGTTGGAGAATCAAATCCTTATGTAGAACTCTTCTACAGGTTGTCTGGATGATCTTCAAACTTCGTCTTGGTAGGTTCAGATTGATGTAAAAGCTTGAATCACCGACGAACTTACTTCACCTACTCTTGGAAGACGGATCTTGTTGTTTTCTAGGCGATAGGTTGAAGCAGAGCAGCAGAGAGACTTCTTCTCTAGGATTTCCTTAGGGTATTAGATGGTGGCTGCTTGTGTATGAAATTAACTCCAAAGAGTTCCTTTTATATGGGTGTTCAAGTATAGAGATTCGTGGAACAAGGAATCACCCACATAGGAAATATATCGAAATCTCATATTGAGATTCTATTTATGTCTGTCGACAGGCCTTAGATCATCTGTCGACAACTAGAGACAGATTTGCATTTGCCAGATCTCTGAACTTCCGCGAAGGGTTTTCCTTTACGTAGCTGTCAACAGTCGACTGGGATCTGTCGACAGATGGCTATGTTCAGAACCTGGTGTGTTCTGTCTGTAGTTTTCTGTCGACAGGTAGTGAGGAGCAGTCGATAGGTGCTTGTCTTTTGAGCTTTTCTTGATCTTTTTGCTCTTGTTTTAACACACTGTCTTTTGTGCAATCTCACCTACATGTAAGACCATTTTTAGTGAGATAACGTGAACATTTAAATGATCAAGTTGAACATGTGTTTGCATGGTTCATGAACTATACTCATGTATTGCTTATCAATTGTTCATCATAAAAAACAATCATCAATATAAATTCATGTAAACTCAGTAGCTACTCTCCCCCTGAGACCTTGGCCGGGTCTCAAACTGAGAAGGGGAACAATGATGCTCTCTTTCTTCAAATTCATGTTCCAATGGAGTAGATATAGGGATATCATCATATGCTACTCCTTTTCCTCTTATATCTCTTAGAACATCATTTATGGTGTCTTCAGGTGCATCTGGTTCAAGAAGAGAGGAGGAGACATGAAACTGATCTTCTTGCTCTTGAATCTGTATATGGGCTTCAGATTTGACTTGAGCTACTAGTTCTTCTTCTTGCTGAAATGCTTGAGATGATGATGGAATGAGTGATTCAATAGCAAAGACTTCATGGGTACATTCTGGTACAGAATCCTTCAACCATAAATTTTGCCTTTTGTTGACTAACATGTAATGACTTCTTTTTAAGGTGGAAATGCCAATCTTTTCCTTGATTCCAACAAAAATTTCTCCAGATAAATATACTGAGAACTTTTTGAAAATAGATGAAAGCAGAGGTCCATAGGGAAAGGACTCCTGTAAATTCTTGGAAGCTATCATACTTTCCAAAATCACTGCAGGCAAGTTTACCTTATGCCTCTGAATAGCCCAAAATAATAGATTTCCATCCCTGGAGGTGATGGAGGAATGGGTCCCTGCTCTAAGAGTTACAATGGTTGATATAATTGAATGTAGCAGTCTCTTATCCGCTGTCAGTTCATTTACCAAAAGCCCTTTCTTACTCACAGTGGCCAAACTTCCTATAATCCCCAATTTTTGCTTTTCAAAAGGCACGACATCACTAAGCTTGTTCCCGGAGTTTGGACATTCCAAAATCTCAACCAACAACTCTTCTGATACTGAAATCTTGGTCCCCTTGACATATCCAAACACTGAGTTTCCAGAGGACACTTGTACAGAGACATAGAAGGCTCTAATGGCGTTTTCTATAGGAGGTTCATAAATCTGGCATAGCTTGATCCAGTCCATGGCATTCAGGGTGTCATCTAACCATGACAAGCTACTACTCAAATGGGAGAAGTCTACTACTTTCCCTGAATAGATAGGAGTCTTAGCAAGACGCTGGAGTTGATCAGGGGTCAACTGAACGGTTTTTGGAGCCCTAGATGAAGCCATCTAGAAGAGGGAAATGGAAATGGCTCAGGGAACTGACAAAGGAGAGATTGAAATACTGAAGAGAGTTCAAAGAACCTACCTTTCTTCAAAGAGGATGGAGTTTTCAGAGTTTCCAGAAAGCCTTCACCGGAGAACAATTAGGGCGCGAAGAGAAGGAAGAAGACAAGGGAGTCAAAGATGAAATTTGAAAGGGTGTCTTTGCATAGACAAAGGGGTTTCTTATATAAGAAAGGAAAAAGTAACTGACCCGAGATTTCTGGGTGAATGGACGAGATGAGAGAATGGACCATTTCGTCATAAATGCGCCCCAAAAAAGAAAGGTTTCAGTTATACAATTTTTATTGGAAAGTGCCTCTTCAAACTTTAACATGGTAAGTCGAATTATGTATTCGACTTCATCAGTCAAATGCAAGATTTATATGAGTCGAATGCTCTTTGACTTCACAAGTCGCAGTGCTGGAACTCAGAGAAATTTACAGGAGAGTTTTCACAGATCATTCAGAAAATGACATTTTTCATAGCAGTTTCTTAGCATGCAATTCAGGTATCATTTAAATTTGGCAATTTAGTCAGGATTACACATACCTATTTCTCTTCTAATAGATGTGAATCTATCCTCATGAAGAGATTTTGTAAAAATATCAGCAAGTTGATTTTCAGTAGATATAAATTCAAGTGAAATGTTGCCATTACTTACATGGTCCCTAATGAAGTGATGTCTAACCTCAATGTGCTTTGTTCTTGAGTGTTGGATAGGATTCTTGGTCAAATTTATTGCGCTTGTGTTGTCACACAACATTGGAATTTCTTGGAGTTGATGACCATAGTCTTCCAGTTGATGTTTGATCCAGAAGAGTTGAGTACAGTAACTTCTAGCTGCAATGTATTCAGCTTCTGTCGTGGATAAAGCCACTGAATTCTGCTTCCTGGAAGAGCAAGATATCAAGCACCCTGCAAGAATTTGACAAGTACCACTGGTGCTTTTCCTATCTATTTTGCATCCAGCATAGTCAGCATTACTATATCCAATTAACTTGAAATCTGAACATTTGGAATACCATAATCCTAATTTACTTGTATTTATACATGAGATTCTCTTAGATCAGCTTGAAATCTTGCACATAAACAAACATTGAACATTATATCTAGTCTACTAGCAGTAAGATAGAGCAGTGATCCAATCATTCCTCTATAGACTTTTTGATCTAACTTTTTACCAAGAGGGTAACTATCTAACTTAATTCCTGAGCTCATGGGTGTTCCTAATGGCTTACACTTGTCAAACCCATACGTAGAAAGTAAATCTGAATGTATTTGGTTTGACAAATGTGAGTTCCTTCCTTTGCTTGCTTGATTTGCAACCCAAGAAAATAATTAAGCTCACCCATCATGCTCATTTCAAATTCACTTTGCATCAGATTTTCAAAGAACTTACACAGTGATTCATTAGTAGAACCAAAAATAATGTCACCAACATATATTTGTACTATCAAGATTCCATCTGAAAATTTCTTTATAAATAGTGTGCTATCAACTTTACCTCTTATAAAATCATGTGATATAAGATAAGCACTTAATCTTTCATACCATGCTCTTGGAGCTTGTTTCAGACCGTACAATGCTTTCTTTAAACGGAAAACATGATTTGGATAAGTATTAACTTCAAAACCTAGTGGTTTCTCAACATATACTTCTTCTTTAATAAAACCATTTAAAAAAACACTTTTAACATCCATCTGAAATAGATTAATATTAAGAGAACATGGATATGCTAATAAAATTCTGATTGCCACTAATCTAGCTGCTGGAGCATAGGTTTCATCAAAATCTATGACTTCCTCTTGGGAATATCCTTGAGCTACTAGTCTGGCCTTATTCTTAGTGATTGCTCCTGATTCATCCATTTTATTTCTGAAAACCCATCTGGTTCCAATGACTGGATGGTCAGAAGGTCTAGGGACAAGAGTCCATACTTGGCTGCATTGGAATTGATTATGTTCCTCTTGCATAACAAGGATCCAAGATTCATCACCCAGAGCATCATCGATTGTCCTAGGCTCAATTTGAGAAACTAAAGCAGAAAAATCACAGGGAATTTGCATACCTCTTGTTCTTACCCTATCTTGAGGATTTCTTATGATGTTTTCCCTTAGATGATCTCTATGATACCTTAGTTCTCTAGGTAGTCCTTCTAGTGGTACTTCTTGTTGTTGAAGATCTTCTAGTGGAGGATCTTCCTTTTCTTCCTCTTTTTCTTCTTCTTCAAGAGATGTTCTTTCTAGATCCCTGCACAAATCTTCAACAGACTCTTCTTCGTCTTTTATTCTTTTAATAGAAGGGTTAGTTTCATCAAATAAAATATGCACAGATTGTTCTATAGTTAATGTTCTTCTATTGAAAACTTTATAACCTCTAGGTTTTGAAATATATCCTAGCATAAATCCTTCATCACTTTTAGCACCTAATTTTTTTGAGTTATCCTTACCATTATTTAAGATAAAACACTTACAGCAAAAAGGTCGAAGATGACTGATATTGGGCTTCTTTTCCTTGTAAAGCTCATAAGCTGTCTTCTTTAGAATAGGTCTGATCATGCACCAGTTGATGATGTAGCAGGCTATATGACTGCCTCTGCCCAGAAGTATCTTCATAGATTGTATTCAATCTGTTGCCTAGCTAGCAAGCCCAGGGGGGGGGGAATGGGATTCTTAAAATTATTGAGAACCTAAAAATCTGTTCACAAAACAGTCACACAAAACACACTTCGATAGTTGTTAGTGTTAGTAAAGATAAACAGCAAACACACAAAGGCAATCACACTACACAACGATTTATCCTGGTTCAGATCCCCTCTCCTTAGGAGTCCTACATCTAGTCCCTGAGCAATATCTCAGGATTTCACTACCCAAGGGTACAGTCCCCCTTATGGACCCTTACACACCCAGCCGCAGCTGGTCTTCTCTTCACAACCTGAAGAGGAATTACAAGACCTTGGATACCACCAGGTCTTCCTTTAATGTGAGGGGAACACACACCCTGGAACCCCCAGGTCTTCCTTCAACACGGAGGGAAAGATCACAGGAATGAGGAAATGAAAACAAGCCCCTAGATCAAGCTTATACAATGCTAGATCTGAAGCTAAGACTGAGAAAGAAAGGATCTGTAGAATTGATCTCTCTCAATACTAGAAGCTCTCTCAAGGATCTACACTAATCTCAGAGAGCAAGAGCTAGAACAAATGTGAGTGAAAAACTTGGCTCTTCAGTTTTCTCACAGAAGACTTGAAAAATTGTTGTAAGCGTTGTCTCTCTATTCAAGGTCTCTTCTTCTGTAGCTTTGGTCTTCTTTATATATCTTCTACATGAAATTTGAACGTTGAAGTGCTCATTGTCTCTAAGCTTTTGTTTACGTTAGACTGCATGTCACTGTAGAACAGTCTTTAGCTTTCCATGCACGCAACAGGATCTTCTCTTATATCCGTTATCTTCTATATTGTCCAACGTTGTATTGAGGTACGCTGTCAAAGACCTGCACGCATTAAATGCAAAAACAATAGACAACTAGGCTGTCTCTTGTTGTCAGTCAACATTAGGTTGATTTTATATTAAAAAGGAAGTTCCATTCTGTTCTTCTAAAAAGATGTTTACAGTGTAAGCATGGAAATAGAAGATATCATTTTGCATGTACTGCAGTGATATGTTCAGTCAAAATAAATGCATGGTTGTCAGAAATATATACGTGAAGACTTTTACTTTTCAACAAACTCAGAAATGAGTTCAAATATCAAATTGTTATATTCCATAAAATTGTTACATGCATGACTTATGAAATCGTTATGCAAATGAGTTGATATCCATGTAAATCGTTGTGCACTTATAAGCAAACCGATGAACATACAAATCGTTATATTGACAAATCGTTATGACTCTATAAGCAAATCGTTATGAGCAAGTTGTCATAGACAAAATGATGTGAGCAAATCATTGTTTGATGTATCGAATCATTACGGCGACTAAGTCGTTATGTAACTAAGTGAATCGTTACAGTGACAGAGTCGTTGTGTAACTTATCGAATCGTTACAAGGATCAAATCATTATGATGTATAGGAAAATCGTTGTTTCACTTAAGAAATTGATGTGAGAGCAAATCGTTGTTCTCACTTAAGAAATCATTGTGAGAGCAAATCGTTGTTCTCACTTAAGAAATCGATGAGAGAGAAAATCGTTATGAACCAAGTTGTTATGCTTTCTTAGCGAATCGTTATGGAAGCAAATCGTTATGCTTTCTTAGTGAATCATTGTGAGATCGATGCACTCACTTAGTGAATCATTATGGAAGCAAATCGTTATGCTTTCTTAGCGAATCGTTGTGAGATCGATGCGATCACTTAGCAAATCGTTATGGAAGCAAATCGTTATGCTTTCTTAGCGAATCGTTGTGAGATCGATACGATCACTTAGCGAATCGTTATGCTTTCTCGAAATCGACCAGACACTTATGAAATCGTTATGATACCCAAAACGATAGAACATATAGCGAATCCTTATGTGTATGAAATCGTTATGATAGTAAGAAATCATTATGATACAAGAGGAAGTCATTACAGTAAACAGAAAATCGATGTGTACTTAGAGAAATTCATGCTTTGAACTACATTGCTACAGAGTAAATGATACTTACCCATTTAGCTTGATATTTCTTGTTTCATTTCCTGTACTCAAATCTCATAGAATATATGTTACATTAAACTTTATTATAGTTCTGTTAATCACCAAAATGAATATGTAATTAATTTAAATTACATGGGGATAAACTGATCATCAATCTCCCCCTTTTTGGTGATGACAAAACTAACAATAAGCATAGATGATCTGAGATGAATCTAAACGAAATTGCTGAAATATAAGAGATATATTTCAGAAGTACTACATTTCTCCCCCTTTTTGTCATTAAGCAAAAAATACCACAAGTGTAGGATCGAGTGATTAGGTGAAGCAGAACTAGAAGGGGGGTTGAATAGATCTGTTGCCAATTTTTTCGAAAGCTTAGGAAAATGAAAAACTACTTTGACTCAGAGATCTAATCACAATAGTAATTTCCAAATCGGATATGTGAGTGTGTAAGAGGAGGTGTGAGACAATTAGGCAATTAGTGTGAAATTGCAATCCTATGTAATCATCTAACGCAGATCAACACCTCAAACCATTGCACATAGTTTTTTTTAGGTGGTTCGGAAATCACACTTGTGATCCCTACATCCACCCCTCACACAGTGAGCACACACTACTCAAAATTTGAGTACAACTCAGACTGGAGCACGACGACTCCAACACACTTGAGTTCAACAACTTACACAAATTCTAGAGCACCCCACTCCAGAAACTGAGCACTTGCTCAACCACACACTGAGTAGACAACTTACACAAACTGAGCTCAATAGCTCAAAAAACACAAGCTAGATCAAGGCCAACACAAATCAAATCCTCTAGCAAAGATCTGATTCAAGACAAATTCATTCACAGAAACTTGTGGAATGCTTCATGCACAAATCCCATGGATGGATCAGGAGAACAACTTCAGAAATGATAGGAATAGATACAGTATTTGTATTCTCCGATGGAGATTCTGTTGCAGAAGGTTGAATTGAAGAGATTCGTTGATGCTTTCAATCACTTGGCGATGCTCTGCTTCAGTAGCCTTTGGATCACCAGAAATTCCCTTCAATTTCTTGCTTCTGCTGGATCTGCTCCTTTGAGAAGTGCTTCAGCTCGTTCTCCAGAGCTCTCCTTCGATCCCTTGTGCTGTCCAAGGTTGTAGATGAATCACCACAGCAACGAGATGAATGAGAGCGAGAGATTCCCCTTTTTACTGTGAAAAGCTTTTAGTAGAATATTCTAGAGGTCTCCTCTTGTTTGGGGAGCCGATAATTGGGGCTATATATAGCCCCATAAGTCCAATTGTACTCTTGGGGTGCGTGGGCACATGATCCAAGGCAAGTCCCCTGAACCCAGCGGCCACGTGTCTAGAGGAATCAGATGAAAAGACTTTAGCCGGAGTGTGTCGACACCCCTACTGAGTGTGTCAACACACTGTCCCAGATGGGAAAAATCATCTCCTAGAAACTGGGTCTAGTGTCGACACCACTATTGAGTGTGTCGACACACTATCCCAATCAAACAAAAGGGTCTCCTGGAATCCGAAACTAGTGTCGACACCACCATTGAGTGTGTCGACACACTTTGACCCTATCTTCAAATATGGCTTCAGGGACAGTGATTTAGTGTCGACACCACCAAGGGATGTGTCGACACTACCATGACAAAAACTACATGGCCACAATACATTATCATCAAAGTATGAAGTGTAAAATGTTCAAACCATGTTGGTTGGGCTTTATTATTCTATGAAAAGGTATGTACCATGTTCAACCCAACAAGCACAAAATCACATAATGTCATCATCAAAACTAGAGAGAGAGAGGGAGATTAGTTAAAAAAATTGTAGAACCACACTCAACCCAACATTCTCCCCCTTTTTGATGATGGCAACAATGAATCAACATGGAAGTTTGATTTTCTTATACAAGTGATTTTTGAGTCATTCATTCACATAGTTCCAAGCATACAAGAACCATAGCAAGGACATTCAACATGTTCATTATACCAACAATTGTCATTAAAAGAGATTTTCTACAAAATATGATAGTTGTCATAGTCAAAAACAAAATGTTGCTAACAAGCATCCCATGAACCAACCCTTCTCCCCCTTTGACAGCATCAAAACAAGAAAATCCATCAGACGATGTAGGTGGAGGAGGGAGAGGAGTAAAATAGATTCTATAGACTGCATCTGGCCTCCATAGCAGATAAGTTTGTCCTCAACTGAGATTGCATGGTGGCCAAATGGGTAAGCAATAGTTCTTCCATGCGTTGATGATTGTCATACATATTTGCTTGAAAAGAGCTGAGATCAGCTGACACAGGTGGGGATGCTGAAGAAGAGCTTGGAATAGTGCCATGTCTATGAAAAGAACGAAGCTCACTCTTGAGAGCTGCCATTTCCTGATCAATATGAGCTAACAAGTTCTTCATGCCTTCCATATCATCAACCAAGTGAGCAAAAGATAGTCGAGTCTTCGACACTTGAGAGACAGCTTCCTGAGTATTGAAAAGACCTCGCTGTGTGTTAGCTAAAATGCCTTGGAGAACAGTTCCAAGCTTGTCTTGAAGTTCTTTCAATTGGTCACAAGAATCACCCAAGGTGCCAATAAGCCTGTTGAATCTATGGGTTGCATGTTCTGCCAACTCTTTCTGTCTAATGAACTGACCATTAACTATAATTTCCAACCTTTGAATTCAAAGCTCAAATCTGTCTACCAATTGTTGGATAGAAGAATTGAAAGTGGCAAACTTGACTTCAAGAAAGGTATACAACTCTGGTCGAACAGAAGGTCCACCAGTAGAAGTAGATGCTGAACCAGGGAATTGGGGAAAGAAGGATGGAGGATCCACATCATGAGGTGGAGGTGAAGAACCTCTCGAGCAGGTTGTGGTGATTGAATAGCAGGAGGTTGTTGCCTCTACTTCAGGTGCAGCAGGTGGCTCAATAATTGGCCCACGACAAACTTGAGCACCCTCAATCCGAAAACCATAAATTTTTGCAAATGTTTCAAACAATAAATATGTTTTGTGGAATCGATTGAATTTTTTCGTCTGCAAAAGAAACACCAAAATGCTAAAATACAATAGTTAGATGTGCAGCATATGGTAGTGATCTATGAAGATCCGTCCTGGTTGTTTCAAATAATATTTGATACATGATCACATTCAAATGACCTTGATATCCTTCTTCATGCAATACAAGACAAACCTCTGAATGCCTGTGAGCCTGTCCCGTCCACCACCTTGTGGTGTGATAATCGTAGTGAGAATGTGATGAATTAACCGAAGGACAGATGGAAATGTGGTTGTATTGAACTTAGTGACATAGGTTTGCCTGGAGTCTGTTTGATCATGAGGCAGACCAGTAAGCAAGGTGTATGCTTCATGCAAGTCAAATTCAAAGTTATGGTAATATTCCCCTTCATGAAAAATCTTGAAATGTCTAGAATCCATCTCAGTGGATAAAAGAATAGAAACCCCTCTCACTTCATATTGAAAACCTTCTGGTTCAACAGATAAATTTCGATAGAATTCTTGCACCAGTCTAGGGTAGAAAGTACGAAATTAGAAATAAAGGGTAGCCAGCCTTGAAACTTGAAAAAGTTGATGAAATCAGGAAATGCATTGGCAAAGTTCTCATCTTGCAAATCAGTAGCCCTGGGCTTGAGAATAGGTTTCCCTTCAGTGAGTATCTTGGAAGGAGTAGCTTCAGAGGATTGGAATTCCAAGATGAGGTGGAGGAGGATTCCTCCGAAGTGTCTGAAGAACTGGATAGAAGCTTCCTCCGGGGATGACGAGACACTTTGGGGGATTTCCGTGACCAGAGGATGACAGCCTACCTCGCTTGGAGGGGGTTGCAGAGGGTGAAGACACATCCCCTTGCTGTGTCAGATCATGGTGGCGCTTGCTCTGACGTTCAGTGGGGGTTCTTCAATTACAACCCCATGAGCAGAAGCCCTAGACCTCGGACCCTTTTTTGGTGTCTGCTTGGGAGGCATCGCAACAAGCAGAGAAGTGAGGAAGATGATGGGGAGGAGGAGGAGATGGCGGGAAGAAGAGAGAAATCTCCTGTTTTCGTGGATATGAAAAGGGGGTGGTGGGTCGACCTACAAAGAAGGGCAAAGAAAAAGGTCCCACGGAAGAGATGAAGAGGTAAGATGAGCCGCCGGTACACCTTACCCTAAACAGTGTCTGATGAAGAAATCCGCCTGGAGAAGCAGTGGGTCGACACAGGAGGGGACTGTGTCGACCTGACCAGTGATGGTGTCGACACATGAAGGGGACTGTGTCGACATGGCTGGACAAACACTGATGATATGTACAGGAAAAACTGGAAGGAAGTCTTTATGACGATGAAAGAAGTATGGAATCAACTTGTCAAGGATATTAATATGTCAAAGAATTCATTTGTCATTTCTTAACAAAAGCCCATTAGTAAATCAAGGGTTAAACAACAGCCTACAAGAGATGTTCATTGATTGTAATGAAACAGTGAAATGACATTTTGAATGATATCGGGCATTCAATATAGTCAATGGCAATCTTTCATATTCTTCTAATCAAAAGTAATGAAAATTTCTTTTAGAATGAAGTCAGTTGTGATGAAACTAAACAGTCCTAAGCAATCTGAGTTGGGGCAAGGTTGTTTGTTTTGATTGATTCTCCTTGGACATATATGTTTTTTTTTTAATCAATCTATCAAATGTAGTAAATCTTGTTCACACAGGAACTAATGCTTTTTATACACCATAGTCCCTGATTACTAAAGATTTGCTCATTATCTTGTTTCAAAGGGGCAAATGATAACCTTTTGACATGAAAATATACGTTTATAAGGCGCCAATATTTCCAGTTACCCAGTTATCATCAATATTGTAAGGAATTTTGTTTTTATTCTGTTTGACCCCTTGGAACAGAGATAGCAAAAACACCTCATGACATACATGGCACTTCATTCTGTGTGAAGGTTTGTAGTTTCTCAACATTAGTGCCATTGTTCTATTGAAAGAAACATTGAAGGAGATATTATAAAACTGAATACAACCTTTTCCCTCATCAGTTGTAAAAGAGATGTCTAAATTCAATGCACATTTGAGCTTCATGTCTTTAAGAAATTTAAATTACTTTAGGAAGTCAGAATGTAATTGAAGATTGATTGTAAAGATGTAGTAGATCAGTCAAAGAGTCATTCTGTGGTTTCTTTTGAGAAAATTAATGAACATCTCATGAATAGGAATTGTGGTAACATAATGAATTAATGGTGAGTTTATGTAAGAAAAGATTATGAATTCTGTAGCTCCCCCTGAGTTGTTGATTCTTCCATTAAGATAAAGCGAATCAAAGGATTTGAATGAAAACAAGAATGTTTTTTTTTATTATTGAATAACAGGGACTCCCCCTCAACAATTGCATACAAGACTCTTGATACTTGGCAAAGACATATACTCACGCATAGTGAAAGTGTCCAGACAAGCCTGACTTGTCTTTCTTCAAATCACTATAGAGCGAGTACTAGACATCAAAACATCACACAGTGAATAATACTAAAGCGAATTCATTTCATTAATAACTTTCTAATGTCTAGTTACAACCACTAATATTAAAGCCAATCTATAGGGCCCAATTACAATGAAATAAAGCAAAAGACTAAACTTCCAACCTAATTACTTCAACGGTAAACATAGCAATAGGACACTAGAGTACTCATGACATCACTCCAGGTTGTTCCCGTCCTCTTGAGTGTATGGTTCATCCTCGGTCTCACCTGAGAACACTACGACAAATAACACAGGGTGAGCGAACATCGCCCAGTAGGACTTAAATCTCAGGCTCAGGCAGGCTTTAAGTAATTAACGCATTAAGGTAGAGTAACTAATGATAGAACGGAGGAGAGAGTCATGTAAAAATACATAGCAGGACAGTACGTGAATGAAATAGCAAGACTTTCCAAATATAGACTTTCCAAAATAGCACAAGTGTCGAGAATAGCACAATAATAGCAAGATAGCACAAAGTCAAGTATAGCAAGATGGCCATAGTATAAACAGCACAACGAGTATAGCATAGCACAATGAGTATAGCATAGCACTTTGTTGTCAATGGACAATGAGAGAACATAGCACTTTTGATTGTCATTAGATAGTCAAGATAGATAGCACTTGAGTGCAATGCCAAAAACTATGATCATTTAACTCCCATGGGCACTAGCACTTTCGGGCGCACATCCCAGGGCCAGATCGGGCCCTTTATATATTACCAGGCATTGGTTATATTTGTTGCCCAGTGACGAGCCCAGAGGGGGGGTGAATGGGTCTTTTAAAAATTAATTGATTAGTACCTGTACTTAAAACATTCACACAAGAACGTTCTTTGATGAGGTTAGTGAAAGTTAGAATAAACAGCAAACACACAGGAAATCAATCACAAGACACAGAGTTTATCCTGGTTCAGACCTCCTATCCTTAGAGTCCTACGTCCAGTCCCTGAGCATAACTCAGGATTCCACTATCTAAGGGACAGTCCCCTTATCGACACTACAACACCCAGCTCAGCTGGTCTTCCTCACACGAAGGGAACTACAACACCCTGGATCCCCACCAGGTCTTCCTTCACAACAGAAGGGAACTACAGCACCCTGGATCCCCACTAGGTCTTCCTTCACACACGAAGGGAACAATACAGTAAAGATGAGCAATGAAGCAAGCCCCTAGATCAAGCTTTAACAAGCAATGATCTGAAGCAGAAATAGTCCTGATAGAAGGAGATCTACACAAAGGTCTCTCCAGAACTACGTAGGCTCTATCTCAAGATTTCTATTGCAACACAGAGAGCGTTATGAGCTCTAAATAAACAGCATACACACATATGAAGCAAATCGTTATGAGCTCAAAAGAAATCGTTGCGCGAAGCAAATCGTTATGAGCTCTAAAGAAATCGTTGCGCGAAGCAAATTGTTATGAGCTCTACAGAAATCGTTGCGCGAAGCAAATCGTTATGAGCTCTAAAGAAAGTAAAGAAATCGTTGCGCGAAGCAATCATTATGAGCTCTAAAGAAATCGTTGTGCGAAACAATCAATATGAGCTCTAAAGAAATCGTTGCGCGAAGTAAATCGTTATGAGCTCTAAAGAAATCGTTGCGCGAAGCAAATCGTTATGATGACTAAGTATCGTTGCGATGAGCAAATCGTTACGATGACTAAAGAAATCGTTGCGATGAGCAAATCGTTACGATGACTAAAGAAATCATTGTGATGAGCAAATCGTTACGATAACTAAAGAAATCGTTGCGATGAGCAAATCATTATGATGACTAAAGGATCGTTGCTATGAGTAAATCGTTACGATGACTAAAGAAATCGTTGCGATGAGTAAATCGTTATGATGACGAAAGAAATCGTTGTGATGACCAAATTGTTACGATGACCAAAGAAATCGTTATGGGAATGATTGATGGTAACCACATGATGTTTCAGTTTATAAAGAAATCGTTAAGATACTTGTCAAACCGTTATGATATCAAATCGTTATACCTCTATTAAAATCGATATACATGAAGGAAATCATTGTGACTTTCAACAGAAGTCAATGTGAACTTAGAGAAATATAATCTTGAAATAATTAATGCTTCAGAAAGATGATACTTACCAATATTGGTTGTTTGACCTTGGTATATTCCTGTACTTAAGACTTATGGAATATATGTTAGAAATCCTTGATAGGGTTTTGTTAATCACCAAAATAAATATGTAATTTAGTAGAATTACATGGGGACAGACTGATCATCAACTCTCCCCTTTTTGGTGATGACAAAACTTATCAGTAAGCATTAATAAAAATCTGAATATTTGCAGAATGTATTTCAGACATGCTAAGTATGTTTCTCCCCCTTTTGTCATTAAGCAAAAAGATAAACTGAGACAAAGAAGAAGAGAAAAGATGGAAGGGCACTCAACCAAATGTATTTGATTAGTTTTGAGGAGGTAAGTAAATAATAAGCAGGAGACAAAAGGGACGCAAAGCGCCTGATGACAGGGAATGCCTGGCGTTCCTGCTCTTCAAAAAAGGCTTGAAAGGCCCCAAACTCAATTTGATAAGAGGGTCCCATGGTGGGAGCCATCCTCTTGATATGAAGTTCCTTTGGTCTCAAATGAAATCCCCATATTTAGCACTACCGAGGGCTATCTTGCACGATAAGAATGACCCAAAACTGGCAAATCGAAGAAAGGCATCAATCTAGAGGAGATAGACAATCTGAAGCGATCCAAGCTCTTTCTTCAAAGCAAAGAAGACCTTGTATCGTTCGACCCAGGTCAAATAGGAATCCCGGATGAGGTGAAGAGAGTTGGCATCAAAAAATTCACCGGGAGACAAGGAGGTTGATTTGAGCTGGCTGAGAGGCATTAAGATCTTCTAGCTGCCGAGCAGACAAGGGATAGAGCTACGTCAGTCAGCAGGAGACTGCCTGTCACATTCAGAGAGAATAGGGGCCAGGATATCAGGCTTGATATGCCTCTGAAGATATTGCTTGAAGATAAATCTCGGAAAAGACAAATCACGGCCATCTTGCAAAAATAACCTAGCCATGACCCTTAAGCTCGCTCAAAAATAAGTGTCCCCACAGAGGAATCCATAATCAGGCATGCAGAGGGGGAAGGAACACTACATCCGGAATGACTAAGGTAGCAAAATCAACCTTAAGGGAGTCAGAATGAGCTGTGCTTGAACTGAGAGCCCTGATGGCTCACGGAACTGACCCAGCTGAGATTCAGGGAGGCGATTTACATAGCAGTAGTTACTGTACATCTGATACTGCCTGATAAACTTGATCTCTTTCTGAATGAAGGGTCCAAATAGTTTTTTATGATGGATCTGGAACCATTCAGAAGAGGAAGAGGAGCTTCCCTAGGTGGATATCTGGCAGCTTGAACTCTATGGAATTGAATGTACAGATCTCTTGCTCCGAACCCACTGCTCTTCAGGTTTGGCTTCAGTCATGGAGAAAATTTTTGACTGTTGAGCCTTAGAGAGATGGGTGTAACGAAAGATGGTGGTAAGATGGTCAGAAAGATTTTGGAAGGGAAGGCCAAAAAAGTGGGCAAAAACTACTTTTTGAAGATATTCTTCATAGATAAGTTTCTGCTTATTGGAGATAGAAAGGGCAAACCAAAGGGGAGGATAACAAGTGTCAGAGGAGACAGGATGGGTGTAAGTGAGTCTCCTATTTTTAGAGACAAGACTAGAAGAGCCTGTCCTGTGAGTGTGGGTGCCAACAGCCAGGACTGAATGAAGTATAGCTACCTCAAATTCATCCTTGATATCTTAGATTCAACCTGAGTGAGTTGGGCCACCCTCAGGAATAATGGTAATAAAGGAAGGAGGTGTAGGTGGATTGAAGATAGAGGCGGGAGTTATGGTAGGGAGAGTAGAGGGTCCTGAGGAGGAAGGACCGAAGAAGAAGAGGGCCCAGCAGAAGAGGATGCTGGAGGAATCTGAGGAGAAGATGGTGGAGAAAGAACAAGGTGGAAGAAACAGGAGATGAGCTAGATTGAGAAGGAAATGGTGTAGGAGAGGATATAGGTCTTAGACAGGGTCGTTTAAAGGTGGTGGAGCTGGAGTTGCAGTGGATGAGGTAGGTGGAGAAAGAGGGGGGAGTGCGAAGAGTAGAAGTGGTAGGGGGCTCAGGAGATACAGCCTGTTCTGCTCTTTCAGCTACAAGTTCCACTGGGATAAGAACCTCTTCGCCCGATCCAGAAGGCCCAGATCCCTTACTGATAGAAGAATCTTCAATAGGCGTACTCTCCGATGGCTGAACTGAAAAACTTGGCCCTGATGGCTCGATTGGCGCATTAACTAGAATCCCTGAGGGCTGCTCCTCCTGAATACCTTCACTTGACCTTGGAGGCCCACACTCTTGAAGGGAGGGCCCTGATGGCCTAGGAACATCGATTGAAGAGCTCTGAGTAGAAATTGTAGGTCCTACTGCCTTTAAAATCTCAGACACCAGCACCTTCATAGAGCTCAATTCCTTATTGAACCACTTCATGGAATTACTTATTTGAGAAATATCATTGGACATTGATTCCTGGCGCACAATGACAAAACTTACATCTGACTGCACTGAGGTCAAGACCTCAGTTTGATCATCCAACCTCTTCATGATATGCTTCAAGTGCACTTCTTTAGAATCTGCCTTCTGTGAGAAATTTTCTTGCTTCTCTTTTCAATAGGTTCATGATCTTTAGGATGAGCACTATTGGGTCTTTCATTTACAGGAGCATCTGAAGTATGCTCCCCCTGAGATATTGCTGCCTCTTGGTCAATTTCTTGCTCCCCCTGAATGGGAGGCCCTCCTTCAACTCCTTCTTGCCCCCTGAATGGGAGCATCTTCCATCACAATTTCTTCTGGAACAATTGATGACTCCTTCTGAATTGGAGCAGCTGTCACGGATTCTTCCAGGTGGCTTGATGCCACAACCTCTTCTACCAAATTCCCACCAGTGTTTTGAATCACTAAGGTGGAGTGAATGGAATCCAATACTTGTCGAAGCACAAATGCCACTGAGGAGGTGGGTAGAGGATCCTCTGGACTTCTGACAGAAGCTTCCTCTACTACATTTCCTTGAGCTACTGGGTTTTCCATTGCAGCAACTTCCTGTGAAGCTCTGGGCACTACGGCTTCTACTGTTGTTGGTTCTGCAATTGCTGACGGTCCCTCTGATTCTACTGCTACTGCCTCTATCTGGACGTCTGGGCTTCCCCTATGATGGGTTCACCCTCAGCCACAGAGGTCTTGGTCCATACTCTGTTGACCACTGAAAATACGCTTTTCCTTAGATTTCTGGATCTAATTGCTTGGCCCATCTTTTCTACAACGGCACCAGACACATCTACTCCAAAATGCTGAAAAACTTTGGTAAGCAGATGAGCATAAGGCAAGGATACATTTAACTTACTCTTTGTATCCCAGATTTGATCACGGGCAAACTTCATCCTTTCCATCATCACTTCGGCCATGTTGATTTCTTGGTTCTGAACGGCCCAATACATCATATCGAGTCTACCTTGGTGCACGTAGAAAAGGTAGCACTTCTAGGAACAAGTATCTGACATACTACGAAGTGCAGAAGGCAATTGAAGGCATTCAACTGGTTGATATCCAATTTGCCATCTTTCAATCTAAATTCTGAACCAATAATGCGTAGACCTTTTGCCTGGGTGTCCACAGAGTGGACTCCACTATGACCAGAATGCTCTCATCAAACAAGGTCTTCAAAACTTCATGGTCAATCTTGATTTGGGTTCCCTTGATAGATGAAATCAAGGACCCGTCTGCCTTTGTTCTCAAACACACATAAAATGCCTTCACGAGGTCGGATAGTTTACCTTAGAGAAGGTGGAGATTCCCGTCCACTGCATCCTTCTTATAGTGACCACTACACTATGCATACCATTCTTCTCAAGGTCCGCAATATCAACCGCCTTATTCCCACAAAGCTTGGTTTTCACAAAAGTGAACCTTTCTTGCTGCTCAGGAGTAAGAAACTCAGCGCTGTAACCACCCAAACTGCCGGAGACAATGGACGAAGCCATGGATTTTGGGTGAGGAAGATTTTCTAGAGGGTTGAGATGGAAAAGGAGGAGAGAAAGCCCTCAAGAAATTCTTCGCGGGAAGAAGAGAGGGGCTTCAAATTAACAGAAAGTCGATGTCGGAGTCGTTAGGGCATCGGCTCAGGCAACCAGACAAAAGAGGGAAAAAGTATAGGTAGGAGATGAATCGTTTCCACATCGATTTTGGAGTTAAATAAAGGCTTTACCGAAAAAAGAGGCGCCAAAAAGGTGGCAAAAAATGACAAACAAGTTTGACCAACTCAACAGACTTTAAAAAGAGAGCGGCCAGGAGAGATAATTTAACTTCCTTTTGCTTAAAGCCATGGGAGAGAAAGTTACTTAAATTCTGAAAATTTATCTATCAGTTTTGAACAGAAGTCTTTTCACAAATTACACATGCCCAATTCCCTTATAAGAGATGTGAACTTTTCTTCGGGTAATGCTTTTGTGAAAATATCTGCTAACTGACCATTTGTATCAATAAATGATATGTCTAAATTACCATTAGCTACATGATCTCGAATGAATGATATCTAACCTCAATGTTTTTGGTCCTTGAATGCTGTACTGGATTTTTGGTGAGATTTATAGCACTTGTGTTGTCACACAACAAGGAATTGTTTTGATGTGAAGCCCATAGTCCTCAAGTTGTTGCTTGATCCACAGAGTTGTGTACAGCAGCTCTCGGCAGCAACATACTCAGATTCAACTGTAGACAATGCCAGTAAATTATGTTTCTTGGAGGACCAGGAAATTAAACAAACTGCAAGAAATTGACAACAACCACTGGTGCTTTTTTTATCTACCTTGCATCCAGCGTATTCATCATCAGAATATCCTATCAAATTAATTTCACATGACTTCGGTTACCACAGACCTAAATATGAGTTCTAGCTAAATATCTAAAAATTCTTTTGACATTATTAAATGAGATTCTCTAGGATCTGCTTGATATCTAGCACACATACATACACTAATAAAATGTCAGGTCTGCTAGCTGTTAAATAACGCAAAGAACCTATCATACCTCGGTAAATCTTTTGATCTACCTTCTTACCATCCTTGTCACTGTCCATCCTTGTTGATGTACTCATAGGTGTTGATAGTGGCTTGGTGTTAGAATCCGAATTTCTTTAGAAGCTCCTTGGTGTATTTGGCTTCACAGATGTGGGTGCCATCTTTTCCTTGCTTGATTTGTAATCCAAGGAAATAATTGAGCTCCCCCATCATGCTCATCTCAAACTCTCCCTGCATCAAATTTTCAAAATACATGCAAAGCGATTCATCAGTAGATCCAAAGATAATATCATCTACATAAATCTGTACAATTAATATGCTTTTAACTTTTGATTTTACAAATAGAGTGCTATCTACCTGTCCTCTAGTGAAACCATGATTTAATAGAAAAGAACTAAGCCTTTCATACCAGGCTCTAGGTGCTTGTTTTAACCGTATAATGCCTTATGAAGTTTAAAAATATGATTTGGAAAATCTGTCTTCAAAACCCGGGGGTTGTTCAACATATACTTCTTCCTTGATGAAGCCATTTAAAAATACAGATTTGACATCCATTTGAATAATTTTAAATCCAAAGCAGATACATATGCTAATAAAATTCTAATAGCCTCAAGTCTAGCTGCAGGTGCATAAGTTTCATCGAAATCTATGCCTTCCTCTTGGGAATAGCCTTGAGCTACCAATCTGCCTTGTTTCTTAAGATCACACCAATCTCATCCAGTTTGTTTCTAAACACCCACTTGGTGCCAATAACCGGATGGTCTGATGGTCTGGGAACAAGTGACCATACTTGGTTTCTCTTGAATTGATTAAGTTCATCTTGCATGGCCATAATCCAAGATTCATCAGTAAGAGCTTCATTGACTGTCTTAGGTTCTATTGAGACACAAATGCTAAGTAATCACACTGTATTACATTACCTTGTTCTTACCATACAGATGGATCACCAATAATGTTCTCAGATGGGTGATCTTTCTTTTATCTCCACTCCTTTGGAAGATTTTCATGTGTAATATCTTGTTGTTGTAAGTCTTCCAGAGGTGGATCATCCTTGTCTTCATTGTTGTACCTTTAAATTTTCAGACAATTTATCTGCATTATCATATCACTATCTTCTTCCTTCTCAAGGAAGGGTTAGTTTCATAAAAAATGATATGAACAGACTGTTCAATTAATAACGTACGCTTATTAAATACTCTATAGCCTTTAGGTTTAGAGGTGTACCCCATGAAGATGCCTTCATCTGATTTGGCATCTAACTTACCAATATCCATTTTTCCATTGTTGTGGATGAAGCAAGGACATCCAAATGTCCTGAAGTGACTGATCTTTGGCTTCTTTCCCTTGTACAGCTCGTAGGAAGTCTTCTTTAGTATTGGCCTGATGATTACTCTGTTGATGATAAAGCTTGTTGTGTTTATTGCTTCAGCCTAGAAATATCTTGGCAAATCATATTCTGACAACATTTCTTGCCAGGTCCAATAAAGTTCTGTTCTTCCTCTCAGCAACTCCATTTTGTTGTGGTGTCCTTGGTGCTGAGAAATTGTGCTCAATTCCTTGGTCATCACAGAATTTAGAGAATTTCATTTTGAAATTCACCTCCATGGTCTAATCGAATACAAATGATGCTGAACTTCTGTTCTTCTGGACCTTCTTGTTGAAATTGAAAAAGCTTTCAAATGTATCATCTTTATGTTTTAGGAATGACACCCATGTAAATCTGGAGTAGTCATTGACAATAACAAAACCAAAATTCTTTCCTCCAAGACTAGTGGTCCTCATTGGCCCAACAAATCCATATGAAGGAGTTCCAAAGGTTTGAGGTGGTTACCACAGTCTTCGACTTGAAGGAGCTCTTAGTGTGCTTTCTTTGGCACAAGGTCTACAAACACCTTCCATCTTGGTGTGACCTTTGGCAAACCTTCCACAAGATTTTTCTTTAACAACTTTCTCATACCATTTATGCTGCAATGTCTCAATCTTCTGTGCCACAATTCAGTTGATTGATCTTTATTTGCTGACAAACAAACATTTTGATCCTTGAGTTCTTCAAGATAGAACACATATAAGTTCTTTTCTCTATTTGCCTCGAAAATTACTGCTCCATCCATTAATATGCTGCACTTTGACTCATGAAATTAGATCTGATGGCCTCTGTCACAAAGCTGGCTGATGCTAATAAGATTTTGTTTTAGCCCTTTGACAAACAATACATCTTCAATAACTGTCTTTCCTTTATTGTTTACAGAAACACTGCCTATCACTGTCCCTTTTCCGTTATCTCCATATGTAACAGTTCCTTCTTCATTTTGAAGATGACAGAATAGCTTTCGATTACCTGACATGTGCCTTGAGCACCCACTGTCAGATACCATTGGATGCTCGAAAGTTACCCTGAAATGAAAACATTAAGTTTTAGGTACCCAAGTTCTTTTGGGTCCTGATTGGTTAGTATCACTAGTTTCCCTTTTTATATCCATTTTTTATGTTTAGTTGGACATGTAGTTATAATATGTCCAAATTTGTTACAGTGACGACAACAGGACATTTGGTTACCTTTTCTATATATTTGAAATCTGCCTTGTATGCAATGTCTTGTTAGGTACAAATTTTGGTGTTGGATATATTTTAGGATAAACTATGGTTTCTTCATTATCTGGGGGTGTATATCCGAATCCATCTTTTTCTTATCTGATCTTCTAGCACCGTTTAATATGAGGGAGTTTTTACCATTTGTAAATTTTTCCAATGTGCTAGATAACTTTTTATTCTCTTCTATTAATGAGTTTATCTCTATTTTTAGTTCATCCGAGCTTGCTTGTTTTTCCAATTTAATATTTGTTCATTCTTATCCTTTAGATCTTCACATAATAACTCATTTCTTCTTTTAAGTTAAGTTAACTACTTTTCTAGCTGTTCATTTTCTGATTTTAGATCTGAGTTTGTGTTTTCTAGACAAGCATTATTTTTCATACTTACTTTTAACAGTTTGGTTACTTCTCTATATTTACTGTATAGTTCATTGAATGCCTCCTCAAATTATCCGAATCAGAATTATTGCAGGAATCAAAAGAGGAGTCAGATGTTACCTTATCATCTGTATTTGCCATGAACGCCAGGTTGGCTTCTTCTTTATCACTACTTGAGCATGACTCACTGTCTGAGTCACTGCTGTTTTCCCAAGCGGCTACCATTGCCTTTTTCTTGTACTTCTTGATCGTCTGAAGTTGTCCTTTTTCTTGTGTCCATCTTTCTTAAGCTGTGACATTCTGCCTTGATATGTCCATGTTTCTTGCACTCATAGCATATTGGTTCTCCTTTCTTCAGATCCTTTCCTTCTGACTTCTTAAACTCTTTGTTTTTCTTAAAGAATCTTCTACCAGATTGAAATTTCTTTTTCTTTGCTAAAATCCGCTGCAGTCTTCTTGATAGCATTGCTTCTTCATTTTCACAGTCCTCAATACTTTCATTTTCATCTGAGCTTGCTTCTGATAATTCTTCTTCGGTTTCAAAGCATTAGGGTGCTTTTTCTTGCTTGAGGACTCTCCTAATCCTCTATATTATTTCATGGGCCATAAGGGACCCAATGAGTTTTTCAAAGAAATCCTTTTCAGATCATTAGCTTCCTCAATAGCTGTGACCCTTGGGGTCCATGAGGATGGTAAGGATCTAAGAATTTTCCTCACCATGTCTCCAATCTCATAGGTTTTCCCAAGTCCAGCCAATCCATTTGTAATATCTGTGAATCGACTGAACATTTGAGTTATGGACTCACTTGATTGCATCTGAAATCTTTCATATTGAGTAACAAGAACATCAATTCTTGTCTACTTCACCTTGTCTGTGCCTTCATAGGTAATTCTGAGCTTTTCCCACATCTCCATTGCGGATTTGCAGGATGAAACTTGTTGAATTCTTTTTGCTTAGAGCACAGCACAGAATACTCTTAGCCTTACAGTTCAAGGAAATCTTTTTCTTGTCATCATCTATCCACTGAGCTTTCTCATTTGTGACTAGGAGATCGCCTTCTTCTACTATTGAGCATATCTGATAGTCGTGACCTTGGAGAAAGTACTTCATTCTGGTCTTCCAATAAGCATAATCTTCACCATCGAAGAGAGGGGGTCAGTTGACAGACTGACCTTCAATGTTACCTTGGGCTGCCATAGATCATTACTCTTCAGATCGTTGGATCTTTCTTCTTTGTCGAAGAGACTCACTCTGATACCACTTGTTGCCAGTTGACGAGCCCAGAGGGGGGGTGAATGGGTCTTTTAAAAATAATTGATTAGTACTTGTATTAAAACATTCACAAAAGGATGTTCTTTGATGAAGGTTAGTGAAAGTTAGAATAAACAGCAAACACACACAGGAAATCAATCACACAACACACAAAGTTTATCCTGGTTCAGACCTCCTATCCTTAGGAGCCCTACGTCCAGTCCCTGAGCAATAACTCAGGATTCCACTAACTAAGGGACAGTCCCTTATGGACACTACAACACCCAGCTCAGCTTGTCTTTCTTCACACGAAGGGAACTACAACACCCTGGATCCCCCACCAGGTCTTCCTTCACAACAGAAGGGAACTACAGCACCCTGGATCCCCACCAGGTCTTCCTTCACACACGAAGGGAACAACACAGTAAAGATGAGCAATGAAGGCAAGCCCCTAGATCAAGCTTTAACAAGCAATGATCTGAAGCAGAAATAGTCCTGATAGAAGGAGATCTACACAAAGGTCTCTCCCTGAACTACGCAGGCTCTATCTCAAGATTTCTATTGCAAACACAGAGAGCTAAAGAGCTTGAGACAGATCAGGAATGAGATGCTTGGGTCTTGGATTCTCCCAGAAGATTTGAATTGCTAGAACTTGCTTGAAGTGTTTGTTGGTCCTTCTTTGTTCCTTCTGGAGCTACTATCTTGTATTTATATCTCCAATTTGAAAAGTAGTCGTTGAAGTAACCGTTGCTCTAGCTTTGGTAGACGTTAGAATGTTTGACACTTGGAAGCTCTAGTCAACAGTCTCTTATCCATTTGTGCACGCAAAGAGATAGGATCTTCTGGCGTCTATATGGTCCAACATTATATGACAAAATATCTTTAGGGCCATGCATACATTAAATGCTAGAACAGTAGACAGCTAGACTATCTCTTGTTGTCAGAAAACGTTGATGTGAATATTCACCAAAATAGTAATGTCAAATAGTTGTTCTCAAAGATGTTAATAGAGTATACACGATAATGAAAAGATATCATCTGCATGCATGCAGAGATACGTTCTGTCTTCATTAAATGCGCAGCAGTCAGAACGATGTGCTTGACTTTGACTTTTCAATGCTTTCAGATAAGATTACTATCAAGTCGATATAAAACATAAAGTCGATGCCTATATGACTTATGAAATCGTTGTACTGAAAAATCGTTGTAGAGTGCAAATCGTTATGAGCTCTAAAGAAATCGTTGCACGAAGCAAATCGTTATGAGCTCTAAAGAAATCATTGCGCGAAGCAAATCGTTATGACCTCTAAAGAAATTGTTGCACGAAGTAAATCGTTATGAGCTCTAAAGAAATCGTTGCGCGAAACAAATCGTTATGAGCTCTAAAGAAATCGTTGCGCGAAGTAAATCGTTATGAGCTCTAAAGAAATCGTTGCGCGAAGCAAATCGTTATGAGCTCAAAAGAAATCGTTGCGTGAAACAAATTGTTATGCGCTCTAAAGAAATCGTTGCGCGAAGCACAAATCGTTATGAGCTCTAAAGAAATCATTACACGAACAAATCGTTATGAGCTCTAAAGAAATCATTCCGCGAAGCAAATCGTTATGAGCTCTAATGAAATTGTTGCGCGAAGCAAATCGTTAAGCTCTACACAAATCATTGTGCGAAGCAAATTGTTATGAGCTCTAAAGAAATCGTTGCGCGAAGTAAATCGTTATGATGACTAAGGAATCGTTGCGATGTGCAAATCGTTATGATGACTAATGAATCGTTGCGATGAGCAAATCTTTACGAGCTTAAAGAAATCGTTGCGCGAAGCAATCTTTATGATGACTAAAGGAATCGTTGCGATGAGCAAATCGTTACGATGACTAAAGAATCGTTGCGATGAGAAAATCGTTACGATGACTAAAGAAATCGTTGCGATGAGCAAATCGTTACGATGACTAAAGAAATCATTGCGATGAGCAAATCGTTATGATGACTAAAGGAATCGTTGCGATGAGCAAATCGTTATGATGACTAAAGAAATCATTGCGATGAGCAAATCATTATGATGACTAAAGAAATCGTGCGATGAGAAAATCATTATGATAACCAAAGAAATCATTACGGGAATGATTTGATGGTAACCACATGATGTTTCGGTCTTATAAAGAAATCGTTAAGATACTTGTGAAACTGTTATGATATCAAATCGTTATAGCTCTATTAAAATCGATATACATGAAGGAAATCGTTGTGACTTTCAACAGAAGTCGATGTGAACTTAAAGAAATATAATCATGAAATAATTAATGTATCAGAAAGATGATACTTACCAATATTGGCTTGTTTGACCTTGATATATTTCCTGTACTTAAGACATATGGAATATATGTTAGAAATCATTGATAGGGTTTTGTTAATCACCAAAATAAATATGTAATTAAGTAGAATTACATGGGGACAGACTGATCATCAATATTGTTTATCTTTGGACAATCAGTCAATGGCCAATATAGAGTACCATGAAGTAGATGAGAGCACTAGATGAATAGACGAGATAATAGAGTGAACGTGAATAGATGAGCGAGTAGAGTATAGATGAGAGTTAGTGGACATTGCACATGAAACGTCGAGTAACGAGCGATAGTAACAGTTGCACAACACGCACAAATAGTGTTGGCAGTCAGGCAGCACTCACGACCTTACCACTGGCCCTATTAAGCACAGGTCCAGAGGTCTAGCGTGATTCAAGATGAGAGTGAATTTCTAAAAGCCGTTTGGACCATATTGATCCCTAAAGGGTGTAATAGGTGTTAGGGTACAACTGGCTCGTCAACCATGTGGGAATCCATGGGCAGAGGAGACTTACGGAGGCCTTGAATAAAGTCTTACTAGTCCGGCAGAGGGAATATTCGACGGAGAGTTCGTTCAAGTCAAGAAAGTGTGCATATAGAAACAAGTGCTTGACGTTCTAGAGGAGTTCTAGAACAGTGGAGCGTCGATGTCGGTGTTGCCAAAATGTCGCAAGAAACATTAGATAAGTATATTTAAAATATGGTAATTTAATTGCATAATTAGCAGATGTATTATGAAATAATTTCATGCCAAATTACGCCATAATTGGATGGTTCAAAGCGTGTGTAAGTGAAATGAAAATCATAGACAGAAAAGATCATGTGCATGTATTTTAATCATACATAAATGTTTAGTTTATAACCAGAGTTATTTTCTATATGTATGACTGTTAAACAAGAGTACAAACACTGTAAATAATCAAGCATTGCTGAGACAGGGGGTTTCTTGCAAAAACCCAGATCGTGACGTACCCTGATGAGGGTCGCGACGGGGTCAACTGAGATCGCGACAGGGTCTGGTACAGGTCGCGACAAGCCTAGTCAGGTCAGGCAGCAGATCGCGACGATAGGTCCTGTCACGATAAGATCATGACAGAGGGCACTGTCGTGACAGACCTTGTGAACGCGGCCTATCAGGCTATCGCGTTCACAGGGTCTGCGCCCGAGTCCGACAAGGAAAGGACTTTACATTGGATTGCGGGCCAGAACTTACCCTATTTGACACAGGGTGGTTCAGAAATAACAACTAATTGTATAGTCAATGAAAAATCGTTAAACTAGCTGCAAAACGACCTAGACATGCATGGGTACATACCATACATAGGAATTGGAAAACAATCAGGGTTTAAACATGTTTTAAACACGGTATGCATGATGAACATGAAACAGTACATAGTTGTGATCAATGATTAAATTCGCAAGATAGGATGAATCAAATTTAGGGCTTTTAGGGGCAAAAGATGCCTAACATGCATCAGTTCCTACAGTAAAAATCTCGTGGCATGGGGTTGAGTATACAAGGAGATCACGAATTAAGAAGAGGGTTCGGAGTCATGTAAGTTGCAGAACATGAAAAATCAAGAACGAAAGATATGCCCGATGGAAAATTATGAAACGAAAGGACTTTTGTTCCCGATAGATGAGACATCCTACAGAAAAAGTTTCATGGTTTATGCTTGTGAGAATGCCTACCTTTAATCGTTTTCCTCTTCTAGAGTTAAGAGCTTGAAGAAATCGAGGAAGAACTTGAGAGATCCCTCTTCTCCACGAATTCTCCTCCTCTTAGCCTCTCCTCCTGGTCCAGGAACCTCTTGGCACGAGCTAGGGCCGGCCATGAGGGTTTAAGAGAAGTATTTAAGCTTCTCCCTATTCCCTTTAGTTTAAGCCTAACTCCTATTAACTTCTGAATTTCCTATTTTCCTCTTCCCTTTTTAAGCAAGAGATCTCCTATTTGGGTTGGCAGAGAGGGAATTTTGTGGCCAATCAATTGGGGTAGGTTTAGGAATCCAATCCTAATTCAAACTAGCTATTTAATGCATTAAATATCTCTTTTCTATTTTAGTTACGAATTTTGGGTATTTCTCTATTATTCTCCTTTTTAAAATCTCTATTTTAGTCCACTCATTTCTAATGGGTCAATATAGCAAAGCCCATTACTCCTTTTCATTTAATGGGTTTTATTTAATTCTCTCTTATTTGAATTCCTAGTTGATTTAATATATCTTCCTTTTATTTGATTTTCTAATTAAATAATATAAATATTTAAACTTTTTCCCATAAATTTAGGGTTGCTACATCCTCCCCCTCTTAAAAGAATTTGGTCCCAAAATTCATGTGATCATTCAGGAGAGAATATCTTACCAAAAAAAGTGGGGTAGTTCCGTCTGATGATTCCTTCTGGTTCCCAGGTTGCTTCTTACAGTCCATGGTTATTCCATAGGAGTGTAACCACATGGATGGGACGGTTACTGAGTTGTTGTATCTTCCGTTCCAGTATCTTGACTGGCTTCTCTTCGTATGTCACATCCTTGTTCAATATCAACTTCTCGTGGCGAATGATGTGCGTGGGGTCGCACACATATTTCCTAACCATGGAAACATGGAACACATTGTGTACGCACGACAAATCCGGTGGCAACGCCACCCGGTATGCAACCTCACCAACCTTTTCGAGTACTTCAAAAGGACCGATGAATCTAGGGCTGAGCTTTCCCTTTACACCGAATCTTTGGATGCCACGAGTAGGTGACCCTTTTAAGAACACATGATCACCCACTTGAAATTCCAAGTCTCGCCTTCTTTTGTTAGCATAGCTCTTTTGTCTAGATTAGGCAATCTTGAGCCGGTCTCTGATTATCTGAATGTCCTTCGTTGTCCGTTGCACCATGTCTGGGCCTAGCCATTGCTGTTCTCCAACCTCATTCCAGCATGCAGGGGATGTACAATTCCTTACGTAGAGTGCTTCTTATGGTGCCATTTTGATACTCGCCTGGTAACTGTTGTTATAAGCGAACTCAATAAGAGGTAGGTGCTCATTCCAATAACCTTGAAAATCTATAGTGCAAGCTCTCAACATGTCTTCCACTATTTGGTTGGTTCTTTCAGTTTGCCCATCGGTTTGTGGATGGAATGCGGTACTAAAGTTGAGTTTAGTACCCAGTGCAACTTGCAATCCTTTCTAAAAATGAGATGTAAATCTCGGATCTCAATTCGAAACAATAGATGATGGAATTCCATGTAGTCTTACAATCTCCTTGACATATAAGGCAGCTAGTACTTCCACGGACCATTTACTCTTTATAGGCAGAAAGTGGGCGGATTTGGTTAGTCGGTCCACAATGACACATATGGCGTCGAGTCCACCACGAGTCTTGGGTGAACCCATGATGAAGTCCATGCCAATGCTTTCCCATTTCCATTCCGGAATATCTAGCGGTCTAAGCACACCAGCACGGCGCAGGTGTTTCGCTTTTACTTGTTGGCAAGTAAGGCAGTGAGTGGCATGTTCAGCTACCTCTCTTTTCATGTTTGGCCACCAAAATGTTCTTTTCATATCTTGATACATTTTGGTACCTCCTGGATGAATAGTATACCTTGTCTTGTGAGCTTCATCCATTAGCTTTCTCTTTAGTTCTTCTTTGTCGGGTACACATGTCCTTCCTTGAAAGACAAGCCTTCCGTCTTCAGTCATTGCAAAGTCCGATCATTCAGTCAGAGTTATTTGACGCAAACTAAGAATGGATCATCGTCTTGTTGAGCTTTGATCTCCTCTAGCATATCAGATTGAATCTTGATATTGGCAACCAAGACTCGATCATCTCTATGTTCGATATTTAAGTCTAACCTTGCGAATTGTTCTAGTAGTTGCATCTCGCCAAGGACTAGACTTGAGACAAATGCCATTGGCTTCCTACTAAGAGCATCAGCCATGGCATTTCCCTTGCCTGGGTGGTATTGGATGTGGAAGTCGAAATCTTTCAAGTATTCCAACCATCTCCTTTGTCTCATGTTGAGTTCCTTCTGAGAGAATAAATACTTCAGACTTTTATGGTCTGAGTAGACGGTGAATTGCTTGCCATATAGATAGTGTCTCCAAATCCTCAAGGCGAAGACCACGGCAGCCAGCTCGAGATCGTGTACAGGGTAGTTGACTTCATGTGTCTTTAGTTGTCCTGAAGAATAGGCGATGACCTTCTCCTTTTGCATGAGTACACAACCTAGCCCGATTCCTGAGGCATCGGTGTAGATAGAGAAACCTTATTCCTCCATTAGCAGAGCAAGAACATGTGCTGAGGTAAGACAGTCTTTGAGTGTTTGGAAGGTTTTCTCACACTCTTTATTCCAAGAGTATGGATTCTCCTTTCGTCTCAGAGGCGTGAGGGGAACGGCGATCTTTGAGATGTCCTTGATGAACCTCCAGTAATAGCCAGCCAGTCCTAGGAAACTTCTGATTTCGGTGACGTTGGTTGGTCTCTCCCAGTTGAGTACAGCTTCGACTTTGGAGGGATCAATGGAGATGCCGTCCTTTGAGATGACATGGCCCAAGAAGGATACTTCTTCGAGCCAGAATTCACACTTGCTAAGCTTTGCGTATAGCTTATTGTCTCGCAAAACATGTAGTGTTGTCTTCAGGTGTTCTTCATGCTCCTCATTGGTCTTGGAGTTTATGAGGATGTCATCGATAAACATGACCACAAACTTGTCGAGGTAGGGCCGATATATTTGTTCATGAGTTGCATAAAGGCTGCAGGAGCATTGGTTAGCCCAAAAGGCATAACGATGAATTCATAGTGTCTATACCTGCTCCTGAAAGCCGTCTTGAAGATATCGTCCTCCTTGATCCTCATTTGGTGGTAGCCAGATCGAAGATCGATCTTAGAGAAATATTGAGCTCCTGATATTTGGTCGAACAATTCGTCGACATTGGGCAAAGGGTACTTGTTCTTGATGGTGAGTTGATTGAGTTGTCGATAGTCGATGCACAGCCTCATCGATCCATCTTTCTTCTTTACGAATAGCACAGGTGCTCCCCATGGGGAAGTACTTGGTCTTATGAACCCCTTTTCTAGTAGCTCCATCAGTTGCACCTTCAATTCCATCAGCTCGGTAAGTGACATCCGGTACGGTTGATGCGATACCGGTGCGGCTCCAGGAATCAGCTCAATGGTGAAGTTGACATCTCGTTCAAGGTGAATCCCTGGCAGGTTTTTGGGGAATACCTCTGGGTAGTCTTGTACTATATGTATGTCTTCTCACTTGGAACCCTTCTTTTCCACTACTACGGTGTAATCACGGGATTGTGCTCCCCTTTGAAAATTAATGAATATGAAGGATTAGGAAATGTACCGTGATCGCCACCAAGTAGTCGCCCAAGATGTATGATTGAAAGGACGGCTGACTACGTTGGAAAAGGGAAAGAAAGAAGAAGGCGTTCCTGAGAACGTGACAAGAGGTTTGTCGCTATGCTTGTACCTAAACGCGATCGGAGGAACGACGCCTTCTTGATCGCGACAGCCTGGTCGTCGCCTTCTTCTTCAGTGGATAGAGATTGGGGTTTTGATCTTCCTGCTCCTCAGCCAGCTGAGGGGCAGGAGCCTCACGCCTCTCTTGTCTTTATGTACCTGCCAAGATCATGAAAACAAAGAGAAACCCATTAGAAATTTGTGCATGAAAGATCTATTCAAAGGAAAACAAGTAAATATGCACTATAATGGTGGGAACTCACGAGATTGGGGTTTTTGAACCCCTGTGGGTGTTAAATATGGGTGTGTGGCATGTGTTCTAATGCAGATCTACGAAAAGAAACTAGCTATGCATGCATGAATAAGAGAAAGGGAGAGAGACTGTGTAGCCGGTGGGAAAACGCCCTAGGGGGGCTCTTCCTGGTCGTCTGGAGGGGAAGCTCTCTTCTTGGAGTTAGAGCTCTCTCACAGGGAAGCAGAAGACGCCGGTCTTGCTCGAAAAGGTGGAGAATTGAGGGTTTTATAGGCGATTATTCCCAAACTGGCTCTGAGAGGAATAATGTGCAAGAGTCTGAGTTTGGTTATGTATGGCTGCGCCTGGGCAATCGAATCTCAGAAAGGATGATGTTAGGAAGGTCTCCCAAAATTTTGAAGGATTTGGATGCGATTTGGATGTTCAAAAGGGGAAATATCCATGCATGGCATGTATCCAAGTTTGGCTCGGAAAGGTTCTCCTGCATGAGGTCTTAAACACGACAGCCTTCTGGTCGCTATCAAGAACACGACGCCTCGATACGTCACCTTCCTTACATGGAAGGTGACTTTAAGTCATTTTGGCGATTTTCAGAGATTTAAAATGCTCATTTATGAACGCGACATATCGAGGTGTCGTTTTCTTGAACGCGACAGGAATCTTGTCGCCTTCAGAAACTTTCAGTATATGACCATGCCAAGTGTCCAATCTCCATGCACAGCCTTCAAATGACGTGCACTTTGAAACATCGGACTCTTGACTCTGAGAGCTATGAGAAGAGGATTGATTTTGACCAGGAAGAATCCACTAGGGCGATGAACTAAGAAATGGATGTCATGATCGGAGAAAGCCAGCTTGACGATGATGAGCCAACATGGTGCGTCAATGATACGACAAGGGATTTTGCTCGACTTATGGGTCAGAAATGGGTGTCTACAGATTGCCCCTCCCTGATGCCTGCTTTGAAAGGGAGTGGAGCGGTAGCGGAGCGAAGATGGCATGAAATGGCATGTAGCGGAGTGAAGTGAAAGGAGCTGAAAAGCGGGCATCAGGTAAAGAGACACCCATTCTGAATGAATAAGCAGCGAGAATTATCCGGCTGTCCTCGAACATGGCTGGGAACAGAGTGCGAGAGTGGTTCCAATTTGGGACGAATAAAGATCAAACGAAAAGAAATGATCAACCTCATGATTCAAGAGGTACCCTGGCTATCTTTAGCGTGTAGGTTTCGTTCATTAGGGGATTGGGGCTGCCTGGCTGGTCAATTCGACTCTGGCCTTTGAGCGATTCACGACTAATGAGAAGATCGGGGGATAAAGGAACGACTATTATAACGAATGGGGATGAGAGGAATCCTGAATAGGAACCATACTGGCAAACTGGACCGAGCAACAAGCTTGAGGAAGCTTTTAAATTCGGAATGGAATGAAATTCTTGTCTGAGAATGAGGATCTAGGTTAAAACATCATTGAGAAGCTGACATTGACGAATCATGAAGCATGAAGCCCAAAACCCTAAATGATGCATGCTGGGCTGAAGAAAAGAAATCATCAAAACAAATGCAAATAAAAGGAGAAAATAACAAGTATTCAAGGATATATTGCTAGACAATATAAGCAAGGGTCAAGACACATCGCATCCCCGGCGTGCGATAGAATCCATCGTCCCCGAGTCATATCACCTACCGGCCTATCCAGTGATTATCAGTGTGCACCTAGATCATCCTTGTTTTTGGTGAAGGGGAACTCAGATCCGGAACACAATGAGAACTAGCCGGTCCTTGAGATGATATAATAGTGTAGATAACGTATAGTAATGCAGAGGGATTAGGGTTAGAAATACTTACCTGTCTTACCTGACGGACTGTCTCTTTTGATTTTTTGATTTTCTGATTTTTATGGATTTTCCTGCACTTTCTGATTTTTATGGATTTTTCGATAATTAAAGCAATAAAGGTAGATACAAAGTGAAATGCACCAAATAATGACTAGACTTTAAAGCATATGTGCAAACATCGTGAGAAGCAATCACCAATAAATGGACATGATAGTATACTCTGATCAGAACGCGACATGGGGGAGGTCGCTACCCTCGTCTTATGAAGGCGACACTTACTGTGTCGCCACCCTGAAGGCGACATATCAACATGTCGCTTTCACAGGATTCTCAGCCCGAGCCTAAAACCTGCAACCTGAGCATTGCAATTAACTCCCATTTGGACTCTTAATGCTCTCTAATCAAAGTCCCACTCCTACTAGCTTTTCTCTACCCTTTCCAACCATGAATAGGAGTCTTGTGGCTCCATAAAGAAGGGGGAAGAGGCCAATTTCGCAGCTCACCCTTCTCTCTTCTTTTCTTCAAGATTTTCAAGCTCTCATGGCCATGAAGATAGCTCTAAGTGCTTCCATGGTGAGGAGGCTCTCTATGAAGGTCCGAAGCGAACCTGGGCGACCTATGACGCTCTCATGAGGTTGACGGACGTCCCCAACCACTTGATCAAGAGCAAAGAAGTGAGAGAGGTAAGTTGTTTTGGTGTTTTCAAATTTCCATGAATTTTTCTGCGAATTTCTTCATTAATTATGTTCTTGTTCTTCTTCCCTTCTCTTTTCGCCCTTTTGTTCTCTTCTAGCACTTCCCCGGCTCCCGCCGCTATTCCAAGCTAACCTGGATCACCCCTATGATACAGGCCGACCCATGTTGGTAATCCGGTTCTGGAGAGTGGGGTTTGGGTGGGATTTTGATAGCGGCTCATAATGTAACGACCCAGAATCCGCATTACCAGTAACAACCAGTAACCCGAATTCTGACCCGCTAACCCACGAGACAAGCTCGGAAGGGTAGGAAGTGAAAGTCCGAGGAGACTATATGTAAGAAGATACACACCATGCAAAGCAGTAAAATTCCATTATATGAACATATCATATACAATCTCAGAGTCTGAGACAGAGTACAGAGTACAGAAGTACAACAAAAAGGTACAACTCACTGCAGCTAGGGAGCACCAACACCGGAGTGGCTAGACTCGCTGGAACGGGAGTCGACGAAGACCCACCTGAAAGGGAAGGGAGTGAGTCTCAAGAAAAGAGACCCAGTAGGGAAAAGTAACCCCACCGGCAACTAAACTAAAGTGCGGAAAGTAAAAACTGAAAGTAAGTACACGTCGCACCACAACACAAAACTGTAAACCACGCGGCTCAGTAACACACACTCACACACACAGCAAGTAGGACTCAGCTAGGGTCTGTGGCTCGGCGTCCCGTCACCACAGAGGCTCTCAACCCCAGCCACGTGTGCACACTACAGACGCTCTCTCTCGCGTCTGGTCCACGACCGGTTTTTCCCCTACGCTTGACCCTAGCGGTAGAGAAGGGGCTCCACGGAGACCGGCTCAAAACCACCAAAAGGAGTACGCACAGGACAGAGTCGCACTCGATGTCCCGGCTCACTAGCGGAGGACAACCACACGCTAGTCGTCTAGACGGAGTCGCACCCACGCCTAGGTAACACAACAGAAACAGGTACACGGTAACGCAACGCGCGTACAACAGACGGAACACACTCAACGTCTGAAACCCCGTACAGTAGTAAACACCTCGTGCCACAAACAACTACTCTTATGCACAGGCGGAGTCACACTCTAAGCCTGGCCCATTTGTACTATTAGGGCAGACATCACATGTCAATCGCCTCTAATCACACAACTCAATTCTGCTGGGACACAAGATATAAACGGCCTGATCGATTGTCGCCAATAAAGGGTAAACGGCAACCCCTATGCCGCCAACAATAACTAAACGGCAGTCGACCTTGTCGTTTAACTCATCCCTGAAGATCTCAACGTCAACAGATGTGGACGTTGATATCTTCAGTCCCCCATACCCAGAACTGAACCGAATCAGTCCCAATGGGCAGAAACACTTAACTAAACTCTGACTGATGGAGGGAAACACTTCCTCTCATCAATCTACACTACCAGAATATCATAAAAGACAATCTAACACCTAGATTATCCAAACCACCCTCAATTCCGGCATGATATAACCCAAACCCTAAACCATGATTTGCACATCAATTAGTTAATTGGACATGCTGGTTATGGGGTAGGTTAAGGGGTTAAGTCCCTACCTCAGAACGCTTAATCAATCCCCAAACAGCCACCAATCGCGCCGGATCTCCCCGAAGACTCCGCGCGAATCACGCCAAAACCTTGCGATTTGCGCCCGATCTAGCAATGCCACACAATCCAGGGGCTTTCCACGAGCTCAAATCACTCAACAGAAGCTACAGGAAACAAGAAAGGCTAAGGTGGAAGGAAGGAGAGGAAAGGAGAAGAAGAAGCTCTACTCTCGGGCTGTCCTATTTCAACAGGACTGGTTAGTTGACGTCCACATCTGTGGTCGCCAACTAAACCACCAACAGACTGACGTCCATATCCCCTGCCGCTGAGTTCAACCTCAGACGTCCACATCTCTGGACGCTGACTCAGACTTAACGGCAAGCCCTGGCCGTCAACAGAAAATCAACGACAATGGTCTTGTCGTCGACCACACAGAACCACTACAGACCCAATAAGGATCCATTAAAAACCCGAGACCTTACAGCTCTCCCCCCTTAAGGAATTTTGTCCTCAAAATTCAAACAACACAAGAAAGAGAAGAAGACTCACCAAAGAGGTACGGAAAATGCTCGCGCATCTCGTCCTCCCGCTCCCATGTCGACTCACCACCGGAGTGCCGCTGCCACGCAACACGAACTAAAGGGATTGCCTTGTTCCTCAACTCTGAACTCGGCGATCCTCAATGTGCAACGGAAACTCTGGTACAGTCAACACTGGAGTCACCTCAGACCACTCTGCACTCTGCAGAACGTGAGACTCGTCAGAAAGGTATCTCCGAAGCATCGACACGTGGAACACGTCGTGCACTGCTGCCAACTCTGACGGAAGCTCAAGTCTGTACGCCAAACCTCCGACACGCTCAGTAATGGTAAAAGGCCCAATAAAGCGAGGACTCAACTTTCCACGCTTACCGAACCTCACCACTCCCTCATAGGAGACACACGAACAAACCTGGTCTCCTACCTGAAACTCGAGCGGTCGTCTGCGCTGATCTGCATAGCTCTTCTGCCGACTCTGAGCTGACTGAAGCCTCTGTCTCACAAGCTGAACTACCTCAACTGACTGCTGAACCAACTCCGGCCCCGTGACAACTCGTTCGCCAACCTCGAACCAGTCAAGAGGAGTGCGACACGGTCGTCCGTACAAAGCCTCATATGGTGCCAAACCGATACTGGAGTGATAACTATTATTATATGCAAACTCGACCAACGGCAAGTGAGCTGTCCACGACCCCTGCCACTCCAGGCAACAAGCTCTAAGCATGTCCTCCAAAGTCTGGATAGTCCGCTCTGACTGACCGTCTGACTGAGGGTGGTAGGCGGAACTAAAAGCCAACTCTGTCCCCAAAGCTCTCTGGAAACTGCGCCAGAACCCAGAAGTGAAGCGAGAATCTCTGTCTGACACGATAGAGATCGGCACTCCATGCAAAGGAACAATCCGCTCTACATACAACGCGACCAACCTACTCACACCCCAACTAGTCCTGACAGGCAAGAATCTGGCAGTCTTCGTCAATCTGTCCACAAGAACCCAAATGCTATCAAAACCTCCAGCTGTCCTCGGCAAACCACAAACAAAGTCAGTCGTAACATGGTCCCACTTCCACATAGGAATCTCTAACGGCTGCACAAGTCCTCCCGGACGCTGATGTTCGGCCTTCACCTAATGACAAACCAAACACCTCGCAACAAAAGCCGCTATGTCTCTCTTCATCCCAGGCCACCAAAACTGACGTCTCAACCTGTGTACATCTTGGTCGCCCCTGGATGAATAGAGTACCTGGAACCATGTGCCTCCTGCAACACGACTCTCCTAATAGACTCCTCAACAGGAACATAGAGTCTACCTCGGAACCTAACAGTCCCGTCCTCACAAAGCTCAACCTCTGGAAGAAGCAACACACTGCACACTCGGGATCTGCCTGCTGAGCCTCAGCAACCTGTCTCACAACCGCGGGAGCTGCTAACAAACTGCCCAACACACACTGATGACGACTGGATGAAACTCTGAAGATCCCTCTGTCGCAGACTGCCACAACTGCCACTCTCTAAGCAAAGCATCAATGACTCATCTGTGCTTTCCTACTCAAGGCATCTGCAACTACATTCGCCTTTCCAGGCTTATACTCAATGCTGAAATCATAGTCCTTAGATATTCCATCCATCGACGCTGCCTCATATTCAGATCCCTCTGAGAAAACACATATCTCAAACTCTGGTGGTCGGTACGGACTACAAAACTCACTCCGTACAGGTAAAGACAAAATCCGCAAAGCAAACACCCAGCTGCAAGCTCTAGGTCGTGGGTCGGGTAACTCTCCTCGTGGGGCTTAAGCTGGCGAGACGCATAAGCCACCACTCGGCCTTGCTGCATGAAGACCGCACCCAACCACCAACCTGAAGCATCTGTGCAAACCTCAAAACCCTCCTCACCTGAAGGTAAGGCAAGAACTGGCGCCGACGTAAGCAGTCGTTTCAACTCTACAAAACTCTGCTCACACTGCTCCGACCACACAAATTGAACTCCCTTTCTCGTCAACCGAGTCAAGGGTGCAGCTACCTGAGAAAAATCTCGAACAAATCTGCGGTAGTAACCTGCCAAACCCAGAAAGCTACGAATCTCAGACACAGATCTGGGACTCTTCCACTGCAAAACTGCCTCAACCTTCGCTGGATCCACAGAAACTCCCTCACCTGATATCACGTGCCCCAAAAAGTGAACCTGTTGTAGCCAAAACTCACACTTGCTAAGTTTAGCATACAACTGGTGCTCTCGCAAAGTCGCAACACGATCCTCAGGTGCTCGGCGTGTTCCTCCTCCGAAGCGGAGTACACCAGAATGTCGTCAACAAACACTACGACAACTGGTCCAAGAACTGGTGGAACACCCCTTGCTCAGATCCATGAAGGCCGCTGGAGCATTGGTGAGCCCAAACGGCATCACCAAAAACTCAAAGTGTCCATATCTGGTCCGAAAAGCAGTCCTCTCAATGTCCGAGTCTCTAATCCGCAACTGATAGTAGCCCGACCTCAAGTCGATCTTCGAGAAAACACGAGCAGACTGAAGCTGATCAAAGAGATCATCAATCCTAGGCAAAGGATACCTATTCTTGATGGTCACTTGATTTAGCCTCCTATAATCGATACACAACCTCAGGCTACCATCCTTCTTCCGGACAAACAAAACAAGTGACCCCCACGGAGAAAAGCTAGGACGAATATAGCCCTTCTCCAACAACTCCTCAAGCTGCCTCTTCAACTCCCTCAACTCTGTTAGTGCCATACGGTACGGTGCCTGCGCAAAAGGTAAAGTGCCAGGAACCAACTCTACAGTAAACTCAATCTCTCTCTCTGGTGGCAAACCAGGCAACTCTTCCGGAAAAACATCCGGAACTCACACACTACGGGAATGTCCCCCACTCCCGAGGCAACTGGTCAAGAGTCACTACAGAAACTAGGAACCCTGACAACCAGAAGCAAGTAACCTCCCTGCCCTCAAAGCAGAAACTAAAAAGCGAGAAGTAAGAGGTACGATACCCTGGAAGTAGAACGCCGCTGCTCCAGTATTCGCAAGTGCACCCTCTTCTTCTGGCAATCCATCACTGCACCATACCGCTCCAACCAATCCATACCCAAAATCACATCATAGTCATGCAACTGCAAGGCAAACAACGGGCTGACAACAACTGATCCTGCAACTGCACAGGTACCTCCTCGAGACAGTAGGACGTAAGGACAAAGTCCCCCGTCGGCAACTCTATTGCCAACTCAACAGACTCTCCCGAACTCAACTCTCCAAGGGAGTCTAAAAAGTCCTCAGACACAAAAGAGTGAGAGGCACCGAATCAAACAAAACTCTAGCTGCATAACCAAAAACTGAAACAGTACCTTCCACCAGGTGAGCTGCCTCCGCGTCTGCACGAGTCAAGTGGGTAACACGACCTCTACCTCTCGACCCACCAGAACCTCCGTCTGCTGACGCTGCTGCACAGGTGCCTGCTGCTGCTGCTGCTGCTGCTGCACTCGGGGCTGCGACTGGGTCTGCTGCTGTGGCACACGAGGTAACAAAGGACAATCTCGCGCCATAAGACCCATCTGGTCACACCGGTAACACTGCCCAGCAAAAGTACGTTGTACCTGTTGCGAAGGCTGACCTGTCGGCTGCTGAACACTCCCAACCGACTGCTGCCTCTGCTCTGCCTGCCTCCTATCACGCCGAAATTTCCTCCGAGATCCTGACTTCGCCGTCGTCCCAGTAGAAGTGGATGCGTAAGAAGTCGTAGTCCTCGGGGTCGTCTGCACACTACCCTACTGCTGGCGAGGCTGGGAAGGAACTACCTGCGTCTGAACCTTTGCACTCCGAGCACGAGTCCGCAAGGTGTCTGCTTCCAATGCTGCCGCTATCTGATAGGCCGCATCCAAGTCTGTGACACAAACAACTATCAGCGCCTGTTTGAGCTCTGGCCTCAAGCCTCTCACGAACTGCTGCGTCCTCAGACCCTCATCTCCCATAATCTGCGGAGCATAACGCCCTAACTCCACAAATCTGGCCCTATACTGCACCACAGTAGAGTCTCTCTGCTGCAAGTCCAGAAACTGGTACAACCTCTCCGTCCGGACGTAAGTAGGACAGAAGGCTCTCTTAAAAGAAACAACAAACTCCTGCCACGGAATCTGTCTCAGTGGGCGAGACTGAAAAGTAGTCTCCCACTCAGCGGACCACCAAGTCAACGCCTGCGCCTGCAACTGGTAACTGGCTAGGAGCACTCGCTCCTCTGGAACACACTCCATGGAACGAAAAGTCCGCTCCACTGCATCTAGCGAAGCTCGCGCTACATATGGATCAGGCTGGCCCAAAAACTGAGGAGGCTGAAACTGCAAAAACTCTCTCAACACCCTCCCAGTACCACCCTGGGGTACCGGTGCGTCACGGTGCTGAGCAACAAACTGAGCCATCCCCTCAAGAAAATGAGTCATGTCCAATCCCTGAGCTACCTGGGGTGGAGGTGGCGGCGGCGGAACAATACCACTATGCGCATCCTGTGGTAAAGGCTGCTTCTGCTGAGGTGGCGGAGCATCTCCAACCTCCGGACGAGTCACCTACTTAGCTACTCCCTCTCTAGGATGTCGCCTAGGCGCCATAGAACTACACACAGAACAAAAATACACACATAAATACACTAACTAACTTCGGGCTACATAGTTGCACTGTACTCTTTAGACTCTGAGTTAACATGATGGGTATTTCCTTATATATATCTCATCAGACCAGGCTCTGATACCAAACTATAACGACCCATAATCCGCATTACCAGTAACAACCAGTAACCCGAATTCTGACCCGCTAACCCACGAGACAAGCTCGGAAGGGTAGGAAGTGAAAGTCCGAGGAGACTATATGTAAGAAGATACACACCATGCAAAGCAGTAAAATTCCATTATATGAACATATCATATACAATCTCAGAGTCTGAGACAGAGTACAGAGTACAGAAGTACAACAAAAAGGTACAACTCACTGCAGCTAGGGAGCACCAACACCGGAGTGGCTAGACTCGCCTGGAACGGGAGTCGACGAAGACCCACCTGAAAGGGAAGGGAGTGAGTCTCAAGAAAAGAGACCCAGTAGGGAAAAGTAACCCCACCGGCAACTAAACTAAAGTGCGGAAAGTAAAAACTGAAAGTAAGTACACGTCGCACCACAACACAAAACTGTAAACCACGCGGCTCAGTAACACACACTCACACACACAACAAGTAGGACTCAGCTAGGGTCTGTGGCTCGGCGTCCCGTCACCACAGAGGCTCTCAACCCCAGCCACGTGTGCACACTACAGACGCTCTCTCTCGCGTCTGGTCCACGACCGGTTTTTTTTTGCCTACGCTTGACCCTAGCGTAGAGAAGGGGCTCCACGGAGACCGGCTCAAAACCACCAAAAGGAGTACGCACAGGACAGAGTCGCACTCGATGTCCCGGCTCACTAGCGGAGGACAACCACACGCTAGTCGTCTAGATGGAGTCGCACCCACGCCTAGGTACACAACAGAAACAGGTACACGGTAACGCAATGCACGTACAACAGACGGAACACACTCACATCTGAAACCCCGTACAGTAGTAAACACCTCGTGCCACAAACAACTACTCTTATGCACAGGCGGAGTCACACTCTAAGCCTGGCCCATTTGTGCTATTAGGGCGGACATCACATGTCAATCGCCTATAATCACACAACTCAATTCTGCTGGGACACAGGATATAAACGGCCTGATCGATTGCCGCCAATAAAGAGTAAACGGCAACCCCTATGCCGCCAACAATAACTAAACAGCAGTCGACCTTGTCGTTTAACTCATCCCTGAAGATCTCAACGTCAACAGATGTGGACGTTGATATCTTCAGTCCCCCATACCCAGAACTGAACCGAATCAGTCCCAATGGGCAAAAACACTTAACTAAACTCTGACTGATGGAGGGAAACACTTCCTCTCATCAATCTACACTACCAGAATATCATAAATAGACAATCTAACACCTAGATTATCCAAACCACCCTCAATTCCGTCATGATATAACTCAAACCCTAAACCATGATTTGCATATCAATTAAGTTAATTGGACATGTTGGTTTACTGGGGAAGGTTACAGGGGTTAAGTCCCTACCTCAGAATGCTTAATCAATCCCCAAACAGCCACCAATCGCGCCGGATCTCCCCGAAGACTCCGCGCGAATCACGCCAAAACCTTGCGATTCCCCCCCGATCTAGCAACGCCACACGATCCAGGGGCTTTCCACGAGCTCAAATCACTCAACAGAAGCTACAGGAAATAAGAAAGGCTAAGGTGGAAGGAAGGAGAGGAAAGGAGAAGAAGAAGCTCTGCTCTCGGGCTGTCCTATTTCAACAGGACTGGTTAGTCGACGTCCACATCTGTGGTCGCCAACTGAACCGCCAACAGACTGACGTCCATATCCCCTGCCGCTGAGTTCAACCTCAGACGTCCACATCTCTGGACGCTGACTCAGACTTAACAGCAAGCCCTGGCCGTCAACAGAAACAACGACAATGGTCTTGTCGTCGACCACACAGAAC